>CAXAMN010012670.1:69458-100739 GCA_963970005.1 Durusdinium trenchii
GCAGTATCGAAAAGCAGCATTCCCGATGTGGGTCACTGAGTCTGGGATGGTCAAGTTTACCAAAGTTGTGCAATTCATAAAGGCATAATCCCCAAGGTGGGTCACAGCGTCCGGGATGGTCAACTTGGCCAATGTGTCGCAACCTTCGAAAGCGCTTTCATGAACTTGTGTTTCATCATTGGGAATTTCAACCACAAGCAACAGTTCCGAGTCAGTGACGGCACTTTTGTTGGCGGCGATGGCATCTTTGCTAGAGCATATCACAACATTTGGTTTGAAGACAACACTCGCAACAGTATCTTCAGCAATTCCAGCGTCCAATACCTTTGCATCATCGGCCAGCTAAGTGTGAGCTTGTCCCAAGCCTTTCTCTCTTTGATCTGCTGCTTGAGTGCCCGGCATGTTGTCTCTGGCATCACTTCAAATGCCTGGATTTCACCACTCGGCTGTAGCACTGAAATGTTCGTTGCCATGGCCCAAAGACGAATTTGGATTTGAATTTGAGCTCATTGCTTGTTGGCTAGCCTCAACATGCTGTCGGTCATGGACACATGCTTGGCTTCACCAGGCAAGTGCAGGGCGACACCTGTCATTGAGGAAAACATCGAACAAATGGTCGACACATGGTCCTACAAATTAAATCAGAAATTGGACTTTGCTTGTTTTTTGGTGGGAATCTAGAAGTTGAGCCCTATAGCAGCGGCGGTTCAAGCAGCACCTACGTTCATCCATCCATGTCCAGCGTCCGGTCCTGACTCCGGTCCGGTGCCCAGGTGAATCCTGGAAAAAACCGCCAGCCAGCGATGCCAGTCCATGGGACATGGGATGCGATCTGGCTGTCCACCTGACAAATGTCTATCCTTTCATCCATAAACCCAGGGCTCCAACCATCGTCCTCAGGTGGTTGGAGCCCTAGGGAGATGCCTCAGCCCAGTGCGGCAGAACTTTGGAAGATGGACGAGATCTCCAGGTCTTCGTCCGACCGGTGTCGACCGGTCCCCGGGTGTGCGCGGCGCTCCGCAACGGGGCACACCGAAGGACAGAAGAAGCATGTTTCTGAGACGGAAACCCTGGGGGACAAGAAGACTCACTCGACCTCAGAGATTTCATGGGATTTCCAAGTGTATCACTCGACCCCTGGTTCTGAGACTGGTTCAAGAACCCACATCACTCTCCCACATGAAGAGCCCTGCGACCCGGTGATCCTGCGACCTGCGACGTGCGGTACGTATGTGCTTCGTGCCTGCATGCGTGTATTTGAGCCAAAAACAACCTTAAACTTGAACGACACGTCGCAAATGAAGCTTTTGGTTCGAACATGGGGGAACCACTCGCCACATGGGGAGAAAATTTTCTGTCGATGCCCCGTTGCGGAGCCCCGTTCGCAGGCGATCGCCGGCCCTGAGCAGCGGATATCCGTATATATGACTGAGGCCCCGGCATAGGCTGTGTTGCCTGGCCAGGTCTGCAGGGGATGATGGCAAGCTCGCCCTCCACTTCCGTTGGACCATGGGCGTATTGTTTGAAATGGAACATCCCAAGTTACAGCACATATTAAACATGAACGAACACCATGGAACATGAGTGTATCAATTTGAATGGGCGTATCATTTACATAATACACGAAACCAGTTCTATTCACCGCCTTCAATGTTCAAATCATGTCCAGTCTATGGATTCCTCGATGTAAACCATTGCCAGCTGCATTCTTCTTGGACACTGAGCACGAACAATCCTTGATCATCCACTACCACATGGGCTACCTATCCGTGATCGTCGGTTCAAGCTTTCACATGCGAAATGACAATACATGTGGTTTCAAAGGTCAATGGCACAGTCCCCGGAGTCCCCAGAATCTTTGGTGGCTTGCTATATGGACCCCGCATCTGTCTCAAACATCTTGGGGTGCCAGTGCCATCGAAGCTCTGGAAGCACTGGACATGACAATAGCTTGGAATGTCTCCAGAACCTGGAGAATTTGGAGGATGACGAGGATGCGCCAAAACCTGGGTATGGCTCCATGCCATGCCATGAAGACGCCGTTTCGGGACTCGCCTTCTGCTTTGCAGGCAGCGCAAGCGGACAGGGAAGCCTCCTGGCAAACGGTGGGTGTTTGATGATGCTTCAAGAAATTTGGCTAAACACGGAGAAGGATATATACAGCAAAAGAAACACACCATGTAATAGACTATATAATTAGAAGCCACATGTGTGTTTACTTGAGAGGTTTTCCCCCAAAGACCAACCTCCTCATGCAGCTCTTCACAAGGCCGCCTGTAATTCATTGACATTGTCGTCACAGATCACCAAGTATATGGATCACCAAAAACAACTCTTCTCAGAAGGGGCAGCTAGGGTGTCCGGTGTGTCAAGCATGTATAGACTTCAAACTCCCTGGCTCACCTGAACCCGACCAAATGCACCACATCCATCTCCATTGGAATCCTGGCCTCCTCACAAGGCGTTGCCATGGTTTCTACGGTGAATATCGGAAGAGCTGGTGCTGGCTGTCTGCTGGCTGTCTGTTGGCTGTCTGCTGATTCTCAAAGGAATCCATGCCATTTCACTAGGGCACGGTATCGGAGATCAAATACATATATCATATCTACATACTGTACGACTTCTATCCTTAATACCGTGTGACCTTGTGCTGGGTGTTGCAAGGCGCTGCCCAAACAAATCCTTGGCAACTTGACCCCGGTTTAGGTCTACATCTCCCAAGTCTTGCTGTCTTGCGCTGGTCTTGCTGGGTCAGTCGTGGCTCTGTCAATGTCTCTGCAATTCATCTTTGAGCCTCGCATACGCCAACTCTCCTCACACACACATACCGAAAACAAGCATCCGCAATGGCATCTGTGTAGAAAAGAACCATGAGTTTCAAGACGTCCTACCGGGTCCTACTTGGACTTTCTGTGGCACCGGCACCAGTATAGCGCTTTGCTGACTGGCATGTACACAAAAGAATGGAGGAACGTTCCATCATCCATCAACAGGGCCCACCAACTCGAGAGCTGCAGTTTTTTCTCTCCTTTAGACTCCGTGTTTGGCCCTCTATCGCAGGGGTCAGACTCTCCATAGCAGGGGTCCAGATGTGTTTGAGGGCCCGGAGTCTTAGAGCTGTTTTATATTTTTGAATGCCAAACCTGTGGCGGTCATGTTTCGTTGGTGAAACAGCTGGGAAGCCGAAGTCGAGACGCTACTCCCCGTGGATCCAAATACCTTCTCACCTTCTCAACAAAGGTTGGTTGGCCTTGCACCCCCATCACTTTCTTAAAGCATACTTGTACGATGTCACCTACTCCATCAACACCTTGAAGAGTAAACATCCTCCCCCCCGTGGCTACGCCCCTCGCCCCTTTTGCGTTCTCCCCACCCGCAGCCCGCCGTCGAGGCTCGGCACAGTCAGGCTCCGCTCGGCTCGGTTCAGAGCTTTTCGACGCTGAGGCCCAAGTAGCGTTGGTACCTCGCTGAGGCCCAGAGGAGTCGTGGTAGCACCGTCTGCGTGGTGGTTCCAAGCCGCCATGTCAGCCAGTCGATCGATGTGTCACTTCAAAAGTCACCAAACATCGCAAGTAGCAGGTTGAACACATGATCTGACACCACCAGCCAGACCATTTGCTTCATGTTGATGCAAGAATGGGAAGATGTGGTGGTACACGGGAAACAGCGAAGAGACGAAACCAGCAATTGGGGAGCCCAGTCAACCGAGTCAACGTTGGTCCTCATGTCACCCCACGACCGTCACCCCACTCGAATCATGTCGACTTGGTCATTTGCTGAGTTTTCCATGCGACGTTTCTGGCATGACTCTCAAAAAACAATCTGCTCCATAGTGCAAACGCATATGAACACAAAGACGCCTGCCCTGGATTCCCAGTGAAATCCCCTAACCCGCACTCAGACATGTGCATTCTGTTGGTATGTCTTTGGAGCAACGACAAGAGTTCACTTCACCCAGCGTGGAACCTGGGTGCCGCAAACAATTGAACACCGCTTCAAGGTCTAGATATTCCAAACCACCTATGTATGGCCTCCTATATTGGGATGGTTTCAGGGGTCAATGTGAACATCTATTCGTTCCATGGATGGTCTGGCTACAACATCTGCGGTGGTTCCATCCGCGTGGTCTGGCTCCGTCTGCCCGAAACCAAGGAAGGCTGCTGTCTACCAAGTTGATTTTACCGATCTTGTCTAAAAACATTCTGTTTCTTCAGGTGTTCGGAGTCTGAAGAAGCTGTCTGACCTGGTGCTCGATGGATTTGATATGATTTGATAAGGTCAAACTCTGCCCAAGCCTTCCAAATGGAAGGTTCACCTGAGGACCTGGTGTGGTAGTCCGAAAACCCTTAGGAAAACAATGATTGCTTGGTAAACACTACCTAGCACTTCCAATGGGTGCCCTGTCTGGAGACCTTTTCTGTAGGGTAGGGTAGTCTATTGGACACCCATTGGATGATCGTGGTATATATTAGGTTTTACAGATTTTAACATCAGTGGTGCTTGGAATCCTCCGCTGTAGCGGAGCCTTTGACCTTTTTCGGCAGGTCGAGGCACGGTCGTGACCCCGGCGACCGACCTGATTGCCTTTGCCAGCACATATCATGAACATGTAAACCGACTGAGCTGAAGCCCCAAAATAGATTAAACAAAATGATAAGTTAAACCATAACAAACAGTTCAACTACCTGGACCATCCAAATAAGGACATCTACAAAAGAAATCTACTAATGAGTAGTATATATGTAGGGTAGTCCAGTGGACACTCAAACAGGATGGTCCAGGTACGAGGTTAGCCCTTGGACTTCATCTCCGCCGCCGCGGTGCCAGTGTCGTTGCTGATCATCACCCAACAAGGCCGCTGCTGCATCGTTGATGCTCTCCAACCTGTGTCACTGGCTGAGGACATGCATGAAGACATCTGAATACCTGCATGACTACCCATGGATCCCAGGATTCATATATATATATATATATACACAGATTCATCGCCTTTTGTAGAACATCCTAGAACATCCCCCGTGGGTGGCCTGTTGGGACCCATTTCTTAGAGACCCAGGCTGGCGGGGGATGCTAGAACAGTCATCTCCTTTCAACAGACCGTATAGCACAGACCGTGGCTGGCACAAACGACACCGCGCCGCCTGCCACCGGCGGCCGCCCAGCGCGAGGTGCGAGGGGCCGACATGACCTGGCGCTGGGCGCCGGGCAGCGCCGCTCTGCCCAGGCGACGGTGGACTCCCACAGCGCGAGATGCCCAACCGCAAAAAAGAGGTCCAACCGAAGTGAACTCACCATCTGTTCATATTTATAGTCGTCTGGGCAGGCCCAGTGGGGTTGGGACCCTGGCTAATTTGGGGTCCAACCTCATCCTAGCCACCACGCCTTAGATAAAATCTAGGAACCCAACAAAGAGCTTGATTTGGTCCATCTCAGCCAAACCCTAGATAAAATGCCTACGACCCCAACATGATACACTTTGACATGCTGGGGCTGTTGGGCTCTTAGGGTCATGACTCGAAAGGGCAAACCACCCCTGGACACCCTGCCAAAGTCGATTTGATCCCCTTTGGCGCTCAAGGTTATGTGTATTGATTGCAGTGTCGGACACGGGCAAACTGCAAATTGTTCTGGTTGCACGTTAGTGGCTTGTGGCAGACTTTGTGAGCCCATGGCATGGAGCCAACATCACATGAAAACAGCAGAAAAGGTCAGCGTACCAGGACCAGCAATTTATTCAGCTGTCATCCTCCAGCAATGTGGGGGGGTTTGATGCGTTTCCTCCTGAAACCTGTGCAAAGTGTTCAGCTGAAGTGGCAGGGGGCAACCTTCAAAGTCAAGCCAGGGCTTAAGACCTTACCTGCAGCCAAGAAAACTTCCATGGGTTTTGGTTCTCTTGGTGTGGTTTTGGTGACCCTGGCCAAACAAACCGTTTTATCCAAGATTATCCAAGTAAAATGATCTAGCAAACATGACTCAGCTAAAATGACCTAGTCCTACCTCTGTTAGTGTTATTGACTGTTGCTGGCCTAAGCAATTGACAAAAGACACGGTTGCTAAAGTGACTCGGCTAAAATGATAGGATCCTAGATCTGTTGAACTTCTGCATCTGTTTTAGTCAACCAGGGTCTAGCTCCAGGATCCAATATGATCCAAATTAGCCAACCTCTTAAACCCACTAGTGGGGTCGGCCCGCTGGCTAAAGCCAGGGGGTCAAGCCACCCCATCCTAGCCAGTGTTGCCAAACGGCTATCATATTTGAGTGGGGTGTCACCCATCAAAAGTCACCAATCTGTTACTGCATCTGCTCATGTTTGAGTCGGGTGTCCTCCATCCCCCCAAAAAAGGTTAAAGGAGATCCACTGGACTGGGTAGGGACTAGACTGGAACATCTTTCGAAAACTGTTGCTTGACATGTGTGTGAATCACCGAGCCAAGCAAATGTTCAGCATCGCCGGCGAAACTGCGCCACTGCGGCGTCTTTGGTGATTCTCTGCATGGCATGTGGCCCACTGGCTGGGTCCCAGCTCGGAAACTTTCACACGGTGTTGATCTTGGATGTGCTGAAGAAACATTTAAAACACGGAAGCACTAACATATTTATACATATTTTATATTCCCCCCAGGTTGGGATTGCCATGATTTCGCCCTAAAAACAAAGCCAAATTTGCCATGGAAGATTAACATGGAACCTGAAAACCACTGGCGCCAGTGGAGGAAGCTAGTGTTCCAAGTGTCCATTTTCATGTTCCACGGGCGTTGGGAAGCCCTCTTCCCGCCTCTTCGCTGCAACACCGCCCGAACATCCGACGCATGGACTGCGACACCGGCACCAAGCGATGAACGGAGCCCGCGGCACCGAAGAAAACTTTATCTCAGGCCTCTTTGGGTCGGTATAGGCTGTATAGGTCGCTTTAGGCTGTATAGGTGTCCTTCATTTTTCCCCTCTGACCCCCCCCAAAAAACCAACAACGAGCACTTTTTCATATACTTTGCCCCCACAAAGAACCCACCCCCGATGCTCTGCTCCCATCCTCGCCCTCGACCTCGTGCACTCGCACGCCGGGGGCCAGCTCTAGAGCACCGGACTGCAAGAGCTCCTGGGAATGAGCGGAGCAGAGCTGCTTGGAACAAAGTGCACCTGTCCCCAAAAACGCGACCTGTCTGGGAAAGACATAGCGCCGAGAGATGCTTGGCCAGAGGTGGTTAAGGCCAGGGGTCTTTCCGAGGCGGCCTTATGTTCCAGTCCCATGGAGTGTATATGTTCAATTGAGTTGGGAGTCCACCACTTATTCAATCCTGTTGCACTGGTGAAGATCGTCCATGGAACCCCCAAACCCATGGGACTGGAATCATTTGCTGACTTAAATCTGCTTAGAACATCTATAGATATTAACACACCAATCTCGGCCAAGAGAATCAACAAAGACAAAGACAATGAGAAGAGAAGCGTTTCTTTTTTTGGGGGGGTGGGGGGTAAAGAAGCGTGTGTCAGAGATGGTGTAGCCGTCCCACATCCAGGTGTCGGTGTCCAACCTTTCGAAAGACCGAGTGTTGAGGAGAGGAGAGGAGGAGGAGAGGAGAGGAGAGGAGAGGAGAGGAGTGGCGGGATCCGGAGTCCTCTTCTAAAATTTAAGACCCCTCACCTGATAGGTGAGAACAACTCGAACGAACCCAGAACGTTCTACTACCAAACCTGTTCAACGGCACGAGTCGGGAGCTCCCCCTGGGAGCTCCGAAAGCCACGTTAGTAACGGCCCACCGTCGATCACATATCGCCTCTCCTCGAGCACCGGCAAGGAGAACACGACCTGCCCGAGATGGCCCTGGTCCGGTGGGTTTCCTGAAGGGGGAGTGAGGTAAGGTTTGTTCTATTTTTCCACAGAAGGATTCGCAACAGTTTCTGTCCAAACCGTTGGAAGGGCGTCCGTGTTCTGTTTGTTTGGCCAATTTGGCCAGTTGGCCAGTTGGCTGAGTCTGTATACGAAGCCCCCCAAATGCGGAGGTTTCCGTAGGCTGGGTCCAACAGTCCTCGGCTCTGAGGAAGCACAGCAGAGGCGAAGAACAGCCCGCCTGGCCCCAAATGTAGCTGCCAGCGACTTGGATGAGTTGCTGCCTGAAGGGGCTCCCATCATCCCATCTGTCGCTTGCCGCACTCGGAAAATTATGGGCTTCTTCATTCTACACCAAGAGGCATTAGCATAGCATAGCTAAAGGAGTCTGTTCAGATCAAGTCTGCATTGCCAAAGTAATTGACAGTCTAAGAAAAACACTCCCCCATGTCTGAGCTCAGCATCGCTGGGCATTCCTGGCTCCGAAGGAACTAAGCCACCAAAGTAGACCTGGAGAAAGCAGGAGAAATGACATGCGCCAAGCGCACAGGAGTGAAGCAGGAGTGAAGCAGCCAAGGAGTGAGCAGTGGTACTTTTGGACCAGATCTTCCCGGCTCCAGTCGTACCTTCTAAGAAGGTGTTTGGAGTGGGTTTAGAGGGTCCAAATACCCTCTGAGCAGGTACTTGGAGCCCTAGGGATTGTGTAAACATGTGTAAACACACATTAAGATGTCGTGACACCTGACCCTCTGCAACAACTCAATGAGGCAAGTCGCCAGGCTTTCATGTTGACCAAACTTGGTATGCCCACGATACACGTTCACTTCTCCAATGTTCTTTATGTGCCTTTGGGGGTGGGAATTCATTCAGTCCTGCTCCCACAGCTCCTAGAGATGTCGAGCTGATACCGTGGGCCGTGTCTCATTTTATTGAAGCTGACAAACAGACTCTGCGCGGACCTTCAATGTGAATCAGGTCCCACCGGTGAGTTCTATGAAGGCATCAAATCCTCATTTATAGGTTGTCGGCTTTCATATCAAAACAGGACCATCCAAGGATCAAAAGTTTCTTCTATGATAATCAATGATAGGTCACAAAAGTATTGGTGTCTATGCTGGACTGTTTGACCTCCAAAAGCTCCATGTACCAGTCAACCTCCGCATTGCGGATGTTTCTCAAGGATGGTCACCACATGGTTCACCAAAAGCCCTGAGAGGTCTATCAACATCACTCAACCACGTCTAGGATCGAAGAAAAAAGCTGAGACACAGTGACACAGACTTAAAAACAACAGCAACAACAAGTCTGTATCATGAAGATCAACCCCTACCCGTCATGTGGTCAAACCACAAGAAACATCATGTACCAGGGCCCCCGAAACTCGGGGTGTCATGTACCATAGCTCCTTAGAGGTTATGAGGTGTCCATTAACCACCCCTAGGGCTCCAAGGACCTTCTAAGAAGGTGGGACCGGGTCCAGTCACACCGAACCTGAGCAGGTACGATTGGAGCCCTAGGGCACCCATGGCGTGTCCCGAAACCGAGAACGGTCGCCTCTTCGCCGCCGAAGGCCGGAAGCTCGCCCACACGAGGCCTTTTCCGCGGCGGGTAAGGAAGAACGCGCCGCGCCGAGAAGGGGAAAGTTCTGTGTCTTTCTTTGTTTTTTGTATCGTTGTTGTAATCCCGAGTACCGATTTAAAAACGGACCCCAATTAAAAACAAGTCATAGGTGGACAGGATGATCAACCGGTTCTTTTTTTCTCAGAGTGTTCGTTCCGGACGTTCCTTTTTATCAACGCCCTGGGCTGTGAGAATGTGGACTCATGTTGTGACCTTCGGAAGAAGCATGGAGGTTTGATCAGCGGAATCCTCACTGGGTGCGGTTGTGGTGCACGGTGGCGATCCTGCGATCGTGGTGCGGTGCAGAGTGCTGCGCGTGTGCTGCGCGAGTTAACGGTATATAACGGTATCCTTGGCCACTTGAAGTTAGACAGGTTTATGAAGGTTCCGGTTCAAGACCATCCAAGTGGCCATTTCCTGGAAAGCTTCATCCTCTCTTCAGCCGAATATACAGTATATACGGCATGAATCTTCATGCAGCAGGGAAGGGAAACCAATCCCCCAAAAATGCAGTTTCGAAGGATGTGTGATATGTTGCCTTGTGAAATACTGACACGTATTGAAACATGTCTAGTAGACAACCCATCCATCCTGCTTTTTCTATCTTTTTCTTTTGCAACAGTGGTTGGGGGATCCATTCCCAAGCTGTTTGGCCCAATTCCCCATCCCCGCGCCCGGTGAGGATCACTAGAACAGGTGCTTGCTCCTGGCACGTGGGACTGTCGCAGGACCAGGAGTCACCAAGGGATGGTTTGGAGTGGGCACCCCTATGCTCCAACTGGCATCCCGAGCCATTGACTCCTGGTGCATATTGACTCCCGAGCCCGTTCCACCTGTTCTTGTTAAGTCGGAAAGCCAACACCCCCCAAAAGGATCCAAAAGGTCTAAAGCCTATCCACTAGTGGGCATTTACCAAGAGTTCCAAGGGGGATGTGTTACGATGTTTCAATGATGTCTTTTAGTCTCAAAGTGAGTCGATAGTGGACAATGGGCACCCCGACCCTCCAATAAACACCCCTTTGACACTCTGCTCGTTGTTATATAATTATGTTCCATGACTATGTTCATGACCAGAAGACGGAGAACACTTGCCAACACCCAACTCGGTAGGTCTCACGAATTTGCGGTTTGGGTTTGGGTGCTATGACCAGCAAAATCAGCTAAATGTCTTCCCCCCAAGGCCCGACGTGTCGCTACAAGCAGCGATGTCTTCCAAACCCATCCTTCACCATGGTCCACCACAATCTATACCAGAAACTGCCCCTAAGTCGGCCGAATTCGATGTAGAACATTTACATTTCCGCAGTCGATGAGCACACACATTCACAGACCGACGTCGCTCCGAGTCCACGAGGTCCACACGTCCCGTGGCCACGGCGTCCACGCGTGTCCGACCAACCGCTCCGTGCTGGCGTCGCTGATCGCCAACAGCACGGCCTGGCGCGGTCCGTGCCGCCGGACCGCGGAGCTGCGAACGGTTCTGCGGTCTTGGGTGCTTGGAGCAACGTGAACATGGGAGGGACTGGAGGGACAAGGGAACTGGAATTTAGGGTCCTCAAATGCTTCATGAATGGGCCCATGGGAATCATGCCCCAATTTTTGCCACCTCTTGGATGGCATGCAGCATCCGCCAAGGAACTGGCAATCCGGGACACCCACTAACTGCGCTGGTCGCGGGTAGCTGAACTTGGGGGGCGCGATTCTGCACGACATTCGTTGCCCTCTAGGGATCCAGTCGTACCTTCTCAGGCAGGACTGGGCCAGGTTGAGTCGAAGGCAATCGTCGAAGGGGAACCGCTGGTGCACAGGAAGCGAGAACAGAGTGCATCATCCATATACCTACATACCCAGACATGACCCATGGGACTGCCATACATGCCGATCAGTTGGGGTGGTTTTGGGGGTCAATGTATATAGGCATATATGGCAGTCCCATGGGTCGTGTCTGAGTATATATAAGCTTGTAAGCCATACTTACCTACAGTATATGCCTTACAGTATCGCCAATCACTGTAAGCCATCATACATCTCTACTACCTTACCCCCCGGGGGAGGGTCAAAAATGTAACTTACAAATTTGGTGTGTCAAAATGCAGTTTTTGGAAAACGGTGATTTTTGAACATACAGGTCTAAAATACACGCATCTGAAAAGACAGGGGTCAAAATTGTAAGTTCTATACATTTTTGAGCCTCATGTGTTTATTGAGCCCGTGCACGCTCAAAAATTGTAAATTACATTTTTGAGGGTCAGGTGGATGCATTGGCTCCTGACCCTCAAAATTGTAGCTTACAATTTCCAATGTGTAATGATCTGTAATGACAACCTCTCGGTTGAGCCATTTGTGCTGCCTTGACCTGGGAAAGCTGATTCGAAGTTACGAAAGCAAAGCAAAACGAAAGTAAAGCCAAGTCGACCCGGTGAAGTTGTAACTTGCTCTGTTGGGCACCTGCCCATCCATTATAACAATTTTGAACCGGCCCTGCTTTCAATCTCTCAAGAAGTAGACCAAGACCTCTTTGAGGGGGGTGGTAAAAGACATAACATCCTCACATAGGCTACCTCAACCTTAGATCCAACAATTTCACCCCGCCCACTATAGTTATATAAAATGCTATCATCGTAAAATCAAACATT
The DNA here is from genome assembly GCA_963970005.1 of Durusdinium trenchii. NCBI lineage: Eukaryota > Dinophyceae > Suessiales > Symbiodiniaceae > Durusdinium > Durusdinium trenchii. The sequence goes on from CAXAMN010012670.1 coordinate 81,544, forward strand.
GTAAGTTGCACGGGGCCATACTTACAAAGGCATCCCAATCCTGAATCCTATGGAATCCTCAATGCTACCGTCGATGAAACATGACCTCCAAACTAAATGTGTTTTGCTTAGAGTAAAGAGCGTGGTACCATTCTTTATGCCGTGGGCTAGTTGTCTTCAGAGAATGCCTGTCAAATCAAGCACACCTCAATCGGTTTCGAAGGACTTCTACCAAAAAATGATAAAACACAAACACATAGCCTAGCTAGCTAGATGATTCTAAATGACTCTAAATGAACCTCCCATCTGATTCAATCCATGAGCCCATTTTACTCAGCCCGCACGATACTCGCGTCTTGCGCACGCGGCTCGGTTGGCCCCATGCCTTGTGCAAATACTGCGCGGGTGGACGACTGCGGCGGCGGACGACTGCATCGAGGTCTGACTGCGCCCGCGAGTGAACGTTGGGGAATGGCATTACGCACGAAACGAACACATCACATGTGAAGTGGAGTTCACCCACTGTTTTGCAAAGGTTCCTATCGTCTATCATGAGTCTCCTTAAGAAACCCATTTCCACCATACCAGTCAGAGTGTAAATGGTCTTAGCAGTGCTGAAAGGCACTGCTAACTATATATTGAACTTCTAATATAACAGTCGGAGAGTCGGACGCCTGTTGCATATATTCTATGTTCTTTAAGATGCCTATGGCCTATGGCCCTGGCTATGATCGTAGCTGCCAATCACACCAAAAGGAATGCAGGATCCTTGCCAGGACGCTGCATCATTCCACCACTACTCTGTTTCCATGAGCTTTGAGCGTGTCGAGTGTGGTAGCATCAACATGGGTAGGATGGGTTTTGAAAGCCGAAGGTGTTCTTGCATTCGGCAAAGACGCTTGACCCCGAAAAGTGCATGTCCCCATCTTTTTCGGATGTTTCTATCGTTTTCTTGAGGGTTTCTTTTCTGTGCGAATGCATCATAGAACATCATAGTTACTTGCTGTCGTCCTCATCTCTCCGTGATGGTCAAGCCATATTATGCCGAGATGACCGAGATATATGGTAGGCTGTATATCGAAGGTGAGCTTCAGTGAGAAGCTGCAAGGTGGCAAGGTTTAGAACGTCCAAAAGCAACCAACACGGCGTTTCGTTTTCGTAGCGTCCTTGTTCCGTTCGTAGCGAAGCCCCCAGGTTCGTGGCGTCCTTGTTCCTAGCCATGTCAATAATGGTCAAGATCATGGAATCTCAAAGGCCCTTGGAACAAAACAGGGACCTGGACTCCACCTGGATCACCCGCATCACGTGACGATTCGAACGTGACGTCGAATTCCGGCCACGAGGTCAACCTCACCGGCACGGCCAGGTTTCGCTAAGGGCCTCTGCTCATTGCGCCTCCTGAGGTGGCACGAGCGACGTGGGATTTTTTCGTCACAGAGCCGTGGTTTCGACTGGTGGGACCTAGGTTCGCCATGACAGGTGAGTCGAGGCGGATGGCTCCAAACACGAGCCCTAGGGCTCCAAGTACCTGCTCAGAAGGTATTTGGACCCTCTAAACCCACCCCAAACACCTTCTTAGAAGGTACTTGAAGCCCTAGGGCAGGGCAAGGGATGGCAGATCCAGGGACGGCAGGGCAGCAAACGCGCTCTGCCTGCGCTCCACTCGAAAAACCAGGCTCCCGTTCTCGGTCTGGCTATGTCCCAAACAGTTGAAGCCATGCACCCGTGTGAGCATGGTAATTCACCTCCCGGGGGTGTATGGCAATCCCTACAGATCCAAGTACCTCTGAGGGACAAAGGTACTTACTTGGGACCTCACAGCCTACATCAAAGTGTCTCCAATCACCATGACCTCAGAGGGTGGTAGTGGATGCAACATAGGCAACTGTTGGTTAAAGGCAACATCCAACAATCAACATGGATCCTTTAACCATGGTTCATAGGCAATCATAATACTCTGTTGCTTAAAGGTAGTCATCATGTAAGAATTCTTTCGAAGGAACTATCCACCAAAGAATGGTCATGTAACGGTCATGTTCCCACTTGTTCTCCTTGCTGCTAGCATTGCCATTCATCTACATCCAAATTCAAGCATCCCAACGTATGGCTGCATCAAAAAGCCCAAACACTCCATGGGACTGGAGATGGTCCGTCCCAGGAAGACCCCTTTTCTTTCTCAAAGACTCCCCAAATGACTGCCAGCCTATGCCATTCCCAAACAGGTCATGTCTGATCCTAGACCAAGTATTCGCTGAACAAATGGAGCCGAGCGCCGGGTGTTCGCTGTCTGCACCGAGTGACGGCCTCATCTCACTGGAGCCTCCAAGGATCCTGCGATGGGAGGTCGGTGAAGTGTCCCACGCGAGAAGAACCAACAAAGCCAGTATAAGGCCATAGCCTTGAGCTTTGATTGGTTAAAGAACGATTCTAAGATTGACCTTTGACCTGGTTTTGTAGTGGACACATCTGTTAAAACACTTATATATAGTTAGTTATGTCAGTTATGGTTTCAGAGTAGATGGCACCAAACTTGGTGATCGTGCCATCGACTTTCAACCCACTTGGTAGATCTACACCCACACATGCCCATAAACACATACACACACACCCTGCCTGTAGAAAACCTACACCAGGACCCCCCTGGTAGGGGTCCCCCAATGGGGTCGGGTGTCCATGTTTTCCAGGGGGTCCTGGTATAGGCTTGCAGTGACCTTGTTGGTAGTTGCAGCTGTTCAGGATCCTTAGGGGGAAGTGGGAGATAAAACGGTAGATTTGGATAGAATTGGCACTCATGGCGCAAATTTGGGAGGAAAGTTGGTCTTGTTCGGTTTCCTTATGCTGAAGTAACAAAAGAACAGTGGGTTCGACGAGAATTGACGTTCTACATCGTCCCTCTTCGAAGGTTACCCTTGCGACTGCCTTGCTTGACGCTGTGCATCTTCTTCCGCTTTTGTGTGTGTCAAGCAATTAGAAGCTTGATATGGGGCTGAGGCTGAATGAGGCACAATTTACAAATTGCCAACACTCAACCCCCCTGCCAACACTAAAAGCCTTTTCTGCCACTCACTTCTTCTGGCCGAAGAGTTTTCTAGGTTTGCTTAAGCATAGAGAGGAGAACAACAAATAAAAGAAAACAAACTACTGTAACTTCAGACTGTAACCGACCATGAGCCATCCGTTCCGCCGCGTGTTTCACAGCCTTTGGCAGCCGCCCTCATTCCTCTTTCGGCAACACACTCCCTTTGGGAGGTGCCTCCAACTGGGTCGTCCCAAGGGCGGGGCAATGAGTCCAAAGTGGTGAAGGTAAGTCGGAACGGGGCAGGTTGAGAAGCCTGAGGCCTAGATAGGCCTTGACTCCCTGAAAGTAAACCCGGATTTCAGAAGTCATCCAAATTCAGGGCCATGCTATCCACGTAACCATGTTGATTTCAGGGAGTGTATTTCTTGTTGGTCAGTCCTTGATGCTTGCTCATCCGGGTCGATTTTGGATAAACATGTGCCCCAATACTCCAGCTCGGCCAAGGGGACTTGAAATGAACTTGAAAGGTTTGGGAAGGGGAACTCGAGTGGTGCCTAAATTGCCTTTCAACCAAGATAACCAAGGACTACTCCAAGGACTCTAATAGAAAATTACTATATACATGATACAGTCAGCGTGTGTGTATATGTATATAGTATAAACAATTATACAGTCAGTATTTCTACAGTATTTGTAATATTCCCCTTTGAGATGTTTACGGCTCAAACAACCCTGAGGTCTTACAAAAACACCTGTGTCTTAGCCCTTGGACGGTCCGCATGCTATGACCGCACGGCGTGAGCACGCCCATCCTTCAAATCTGCGGCGAAGGGACAAAAGATGCGCCACTGTAATGATGTAGTACTCCGGAGCCCGCGAACCGCGTCAGGATCAACACCTACATCCCCGGTGCTTTTCAACATCTGAAACCCCCGCCTGCAAATCGCGTGGCTTAGAACTTCCCCCTCCAGTCTGTGCAAATGCAGCTGACTTTTTGTGCCACAAGTATCCTGGTTCTAGCCTTCTAGGCGGTGTGTGCGCGGACATCGCTCACCAAAGTCGCCAAGGGTCCAAGAAGCAAGATCTTTAAAAACGCACACCTTTCCCAGGGCATCCAGTTACCACTATGGCTGGTAACCAATGGTTCCAAAGACTAAAACCATAGACCTAGAATCCCTGGTTCCTTATATAGTGGTAACTGGCATCCACTGGGTTTGATTTGCAGTGTTTGGCCCGGTGGCAGTGATGGCCATCGATGCTGGGCTTTTGGATCCTTCGCCTGCCTTGGATCCTAAGACCTTTGATCCCTTCGCCGCTTGAAAACAAGCACGAAACCCACCGACCTTCTGCGTGCTGAAACACGAGCGCCCGAGCCGGTGAAAACCCACGGGCTCCCAAGTGAGAGGTTGAGAGACCCTAAACCCTGGAACCCCCCAACACATTGGGGGTGGATCCTTCTGGTTCCTTCTACATCTGGGTCCCAGGCGCCGGGTCGGGCAACCTCTCCACGTCGGGAGGTCCCTGGATCCACCGGATCAGGTCGTCAGGGCTCGTCTCGTCGACGCGGTGCTCGACCCGTCGACCGCCTCAGACCGAGCTCCTCCCAGCCGCAGCCTCCGTCCAGCTCGACCGGCATGATTCAAGCAGCCGCAGCACCATGCAACTTGACTGAAAGCCTACACTACACCTTGACTGAAATGGGTGGCCTCTCTCCAAGAATCACGGATTCTTGGACGATGGATGACAATGGCGCTCCTAGAAAGACCATTCTCCTCTACAAGCAAGGGGTGAACATGGGTGAACTCCACTTCCATGTTTGTTGCAAGGGGGGTGCCGGACATGTTTTTTCTTTAATCCCAAAAGGTGCATTGAACCGTATCCGCTGTTTTTCCCAAGTCTATCGCCCCCACCTCTTGGATTGGCTGAGGGAAGCCAAGTTCAACCAGTAACAACATAACAAAAACATTATCCCGGCCAAAGACCCCAAACAGTGTGTGTGTGAGGTCTATAAGCAGAAAGTCTAGAGATCACACTGTTTGGGGAACGTGTGGACTTTGTGGACTGATGGGTCAAACTGCACCTCATCAAAATAAAAGGCAACCGCGCTATCTTTTGGGACCACTTGTTTACATAATGTGTTTACCAACTGTTATAAATAATAGGACACACCCAATGTAGGGACCAGGTTCTTCCGGTGAATGTGGCTCCGTTCTTCGGGTGAATGTCTCACTCGTCGGTGCTTGACGGTGGGAGATCAGGTCGACCCTGCAGCCTGTGATGGAGAAGACTTGAGGCGAAGACCCTTCAGCAAGCAAAGAAGCAAACAAACCTTCGATCCAAGTGCAAAAGGAACCAAACAAACCTTCGATCCCTTGAGGGATCCAAACAAACCTTCGATCTGCTCGATCCAAGTGCAAAAGGAACGAGAACAGCAGGGAGCAAACACGTTGTTTTATCAGGCACAGAGGGTGAAGAGGATTTAAACATGGACGACTTTCAGTGGTCTGAGGTGGGCAGGATTATGTAACATAAATATGTAGTACATTACAGAAGGACATGTTTCTATGAGCACTGCAAGTTTGCTTTACTTCATGCTCCCAACAAACCAACATGGATACATGATAAACATACAACAAGTTGTTGCAACGCAACATAATTTCACTTGCAGGAAAACCAAAGGTTCACTGTCCACTTGTGTGATCTAAGCTAAACTCTTGGGACTCCGGGGCGTGAGGGATGGATCAGCGATAGATCAGGGTACGGTATATCAGAAGGGCCAGCCGCCTGAAATACAGCAAGGTACAGCAGTAATTGTTTTCAAGGCCCACAGGGCTCCCGCAAAATGGGTCCAATAAATTTGGCACCCCCCCTCCAATACACACCCTTTGTGTGTTCTATACTGTAAATTATAGTGTTTTAGCTATATTTTGGACTCATCTTTTTGAGTGAAGACCTTTTTCACATGATTGTGTGGAACACTTTCTGGAGGGGTGGTACCATGTTTGGGGATGAGAATCTATCAGTTAATTGAAAGGGGAGTACCATATATATATATATATGTATGGCGTCAGGTGAAGATTATATCTGAGAACAAGAAGCAAACAAGAACATTATTCAAAAATCTGCAGAAATCTTAAGAAATCTTAAGATTTCCCTGGAACCAAGAAACCAAGAACCAAGATTGCTCAGAAGTCTTGGGGATAATCTTGGTTCTCGGTTCCAAGAAAACCTTCTCATCAGAACCAAGATTTTGCCCAAGACTTCTGTGCAATCTTGGTTCTTGGTTTCTTGGTCCCAGGAAAATCTTAAGATTTCTTAAGATGTCTGCAGATTTCGGAAGACTTTCGTCACACCACAGCATTGGCATCCTTTGTTCACAGCTACCAGGGGTCTTGAAGGACATTCTTTACAAATGCAATATTGGATGAAAGGACTATAGTCCCATCAGATTTTTGTTATAAAAAACATTGTAGGACTATAGTCCCATCAGAATATTTTGATAAACACATTGATACAACAAAACCGATAGAGATTGACAGGACTAAAGTCTTTACATGGGCATTTGCACAGATTAAATTCATACCTGTTTTCAATATATAGTTGGAACCATTACAGTGATGACATTGACATTAGCAACTTATCTAGTTTTACATTGTATACAGTGGAAGTGAAGGCATCAACTGGTTTCTCAATAAGAGGTATAACTTGATAAAGTTTTTAAGAAAACAATTGCAAGCAAACAATGAAAACATCCTTTGCTATAAAACTCCTTAATGCATTCATAAAGTCAATTATGACCAGCTTGTTAATGAACTACGGGAAGCCGATCTTACTAAAGATGACAACAAAAACTAGGAAACATCACCTTTGGAATGCTATACAAATCACACAACACCGCACAAAAGAGTTACTGCTTTAACACTTTGAGGGGGGCATGCCGTTGCCAGAGTGAGTTTGGAGGAAGGATTTATGCCATACAACAAGAAATAAAAAAAAGAAGAAACACACATGCAATACCTATTACATCTTAAACACCACCAACAGAAATATATTAGTCAATGGGCTTAGAGATATAAAAGGGTTGCTATGTCAATATCATAACTTTGCAATGTATGAAGCATATAAGAAGTGATGCCTTCACGATCCATGAAGACGATTTGAGTTGAGTGATGGGCAAACAAAATAATTTTATACAATCCTATCACACTGACATATTGATATGATTTGATCAATTGTCATGCACACAAATAGTTCTGTAAATTTGTGTGTTACCCTGTGATATTCACAATTATAAAGCATGCAGGTCAATGTTCCAGTTGCGTAAACCCAATGTTTGTGACTGTCACAAATGTAAAAGTGTATAATCCACATTTGAGTTGTTTAAATGTAGTGTCACAGTGTAAAAAAAACTAACAACTCATATAATCAGTTTTATTCATCAATTATCATACGTGCATTTGCACTGGGTGCAACTGACAGTATGAATTGGAGTGCTCATATATAATATTGTTCATTGTCATGTATGTACACAATTTCTTCTGTAAATTGTTTATGTTTCTTTTTGTGGGGTCTTCACACTTGTGCACCATGAGATTCATACAAGTCCAATGTAACAAATTGAGTTGACAATGTTGAAATTCACATGATCAATTATATCCATGATATAATTACATACAATTACTATATTTGCAATTGCAAATTGCATTCGATACTACTAACAAAATGAATTGGAATGTATCGCAAAAGGTGTGTATTGGTGGGGGGAGGTAGCATAAATTTGTATTTCGTCATGAGGGCATCAAATTGCTTGAGCCCTCCCATGGTTTTGACTCCTCCAAGAGCTTGTTTGGTGAAAGCATGTTGCACACCTCTGAAAGCCAAAAGCCTTCTCCAAGGAAACACTCTTGAAACAGATGGCTGGCCAGTCCATTCGCCGATTGCCCAAAGCCCAGGTCATCCAAGCTCCAGCTGGACATCTAAGGCCCTTTCAAGCAAGCACAGGCTCCCCTGTGATGCCATCGATGCAAACAATGCATATATATATATATAAAATAACATTGGCATTTGTTAGTTTCTGGTGATGGCGTTCCATGAAGTCTTCTTTGTGCTGTGTGGGTTGATTTGATAACTGCAGCCAAAAAAAACAAGTTTGTTCCTTGTTTTGCTTGTGGCCCTGTCTTCCAGTCGCACCCAAAAGGCAAAAACATCAATTGAGTCTCGTTCACTGGGCTGTACGTAACGCATGTTTTCTTTTAAATGTGTCTGATTCATCTGAATCTTCCGATCCACCATGCCACAATCCCACCGGACCGCAAAACACATGCAAGCAAAGTCATCTGTGTAAGACTCTCTCTTTATAAATATATAAATATATATTATACATATACATATATATATAAGACTATATATATTAGTATCAAGTGCTGTCAAAATCAATTGTTTAAAACTGGTGCAAAAGTGGAAGTTCTAGCTTTTTTGGGTGGGCCTATCAATTTACAGGGTTTTGTGGGCTTGAGAAATCATTCTTCGACCAGCAGACTTCAGGCTGGGCAGTTGGCTGAGCCACACCCTTCCGCTTCGGTAAATCTGGGCGGACACCGCGCGGCGCAGACGCCGGCAGCGAGATCCGACACGGCAAGCTCTGTAAAACAAACTCCGGAGACATTTCCAAGCTCTGTGATAGAAACTTCTGGCTGGCTGGTTGGTTGGTTGGTTGGTTAGTTAGATGGTCAGTTCCTTGGCTGGCTAACAACTCTGGTTGGTTAGTTCCTTAGTCCTTGGCTAGCTGAGAAAGCTTCTGGTCTCCCAAAAATGTCCAAAGCAAACCCCGAAAAAAGCAGTCCAACATGGCCATATGTTGGCTATCGGGCAAAATGACACACCGTGATCGGGAGATCTTGGAGGATTTGATCAGTGACGGCCACTTCCTACTAGAACATGTCTTGGACATGATTTATCTCTATGAAACTTTGACATGTGTCTTCTAAAAGCTGAAGGAATAGCACCCCCTGCGGCCCCTGCCTCCCACAATATCATATACCAACATATACCAAACATATTTATCTATATTTATACCAACCAGTATGTGCTGGATATGCTGAATGACCATATCACCTCCTCATGCACTCTCATGCAGCGCCATCCGCCCCTTCACTAAACGGTGCTCACGTGCTCGTGGCTGAACCACTCCGATGGCGTACACTTGGCCTGGCCGGCATCGATGACTCTCGGGCGACAGATCACAGACTTTGCTCTGGTGATCAACTGGCTCTATGTCTATAGATGGGTCAAAGTATAGATGTCTTTAGATGGGTCATAGAATAGTCACACCAGAGTCTGCGGGATCAAACACTTTGCTCCGAAGGCCTCCCTGCTGACTTTGGAGGGAGACGCATATATTACCGCGGAAAAGTCCAGAAAAGTCGCTCCCTCCTGAGCACTAGCTAGTCAAACCCTATTTAGTTCATCCTTTTGGTGGAATGTCATCAAGTTCCACAAATCAGCGAACTCCAAGCATGATCTGCACATGGTCATCTCAGAATCAACCATCTTCCTGTCCCGGTTCAATGGCAGCTAGTAGCTCATAGGCTCATAGGATATGCCTCGTGAGATCTGGCATCTACCAAAAGTGTACCAAGCCAAGAACCAAAAATGAGAGCTTGTACCAAAAGTAGTACACCCAATAAATAGCATCATGTTTGGGAGCTTCACAAAGGATTGAGACTAAGATCGTATGGACACAACTCCTCGATGTGCTACCCTTTTGTGATATATGGAACCTGTCAGAAGTGAGATGTGTATCCTTCGATGGCACCGATGGAGGACAACGACTTTCAGTAGATTCACAATGATTCACAGCCATCCAAAAAGTACGAAAAGAACAAAGGCTGGACAGTTGGGAGAGGCGGATGGCCTAGTCCGTGCATGATTCAGTTCTAGTTGATAAGAACACGATCGATCACCAATGGCTCTGCACAACACCACATGGTTTCTACCAGGGAAGCGCCAGTTGCACCCAGAATAAATCGATCTTAGGGAGTGGCGAAGGTCGCGGTGTCTCACCCCCACTTCCGCTGCAAGAGGTGAAGAACTGGACATTCCTTCGGTCTGGCCTGGCTGCGGAGCAAGCACAACACGTCCTTCAAAGAGTCCTGGCGCTAGTGGCAGGCGGCAGCCCAAGGCGGTGAATGGCAGAGTTTGGTGATCACCCCCGGGCGTGGGTCACACAGTCATTCCCAGGCTTAGAGGGAGGCGGTAGACCGACGTCATGCATGTGATCAAAACCCTTGCCTGAACTTCTGCGGATGTGCATAGGTTCTGAGTGCGTCGACCCAAAGTTGGTCTTTCTTGAGGCCTTGGACAGTTCTCAAAGATGGAAGTACTAGGATGTCACCTTCCGGATGCGTCTTGCCACAAGATGCCGCAAGCTTGAGGAGAAGGCCATGCCCGCCCTGCCTCAACCCACCAGACTCCAGAGGGGCCGGACCCCATTTCGCAGGGGTCGGACCTTCTCCAGCGACCTCTCTGGGGTCCGGACCCGGTTCCCAAACTCCAGAACCCTTCCAATTTGAAGGTCCGGATGCGTCTGATCGGGGTCCCTTTTGGACCGGACCGCTCAGTGTCTCCATCTCGTCCGACCAAGGGGTTTCCCCGGCCAAGTCGGGCCAAGGCGCTGTGGCCTCTCTCACAATCCAAACCTCTGGAGTTCAGGTTCCCAACCTCTGGAGTGGCAGGTGCCAGGCCACTGGTGTCTACTCATTTGGGCGACGACCTGTGACGCATAGCCAGCAAGATGTGACTGCTTGAGTGCCCTCCATCTCAGGCTTTCCACTGGAACATGTGCAGTGGCTGAGGACCCTCCGAGCTCCAGAGCGACCTCGTCACACAGATGAGACGCGGAGAAATCCGCAAGAGAGTGCCGTGGCTGAACAGCGGTCCTCTGAACTAACATGAACTAACTATGGCAGCCACCCGAAGAACACATTGGAGTTTTTGCTTCTTAAATACACGTTTTTAGACATGTGCAGGACAAGAAACTCGCTCGCAAAAGTGGTACAAGCCAAATTTGAGCCAATCAAATCGATTATAGATAATATAATATAATGTAATAATATATATATGATTATATTAAGGGCTCGGTTGGGAGGGGCTTAGTTCTGAAAGGTTCTTGGACCCCCCTTCATTTCTTAGAGGTTCTTAGTGGTTCTTACTTAGAACTGGTTCTGGGCTAAGAGACTTTGAATTGTGAATGGCTGAATTGTTCGATGAGAATTCACACTCAAGAGATAATTGGTTTGGACTTGAAAAATCAATGGTTTGCTGGTAGTGTAATTGAGAAAGGGCATGCCCAAAGATTCATACTGATGAACTAATCACTGATGTGTCCAAGGCCACTTTTGTCACTTGGAAAGACAGCTGAATGACATTTGGGTTCGAATTGAAAGAACAATGAACCCACAAGTTGAAGGAAATGACTACAGTGACTACAATTGCTATATGAGTGGTTACATTCTTTTTTTGGGGGGGGCGGTCTTAGAACCTGAGCTGGGTTCTAAGTGGTTCGTAGAACCCCTGGACTACGCCCTGGTTCTGGACGACGCCCCTAAAGTGGAGCCTGAATATATAACACCCACAAATCAACATATGTGTTTCCTTTGGAACAATTCGATCAACTTCGACGTGTGTCGGCTGATGTGCTCGGGCCCGTCTCGTATCCCTCAAACCAGCGGTGTCGGAGGACCACACCTGAAACTCCCCAAATCACAGGATCGAAACCAAAAAGGCAACACCTGCTGATCATCTGCTAGCCATCCACATCCGGGAAGCTGCACCATGCCACAGCTACTTCGGGACCCATGAATAACATGAAAAACATGAAAAAACACAAAAAAAAACCTGGAACCTGCCTTTTTGGTGGCACTGCGTCCAACCAACTGCATGCGTTTTCCGCGAAAGAGGTGGAACCCGCCATGCGCTGGGTGGTCCCTTCCACCCGTTCTTCGTCCCGCTTTCCAGTTCGCTCCTGCAACGTCGCTTGGCCACTGCGCAATTGGGCCATCTGCCCTTGGGCACCGGGTCGGAGGGGACCGGGAAGGGAGACATCGCGGCTCGGAGCCCGACCCACGGACATGGTGAGGTGGACATAAGCCAAAGCTTTTGGGCGTTTTGGGACCAAGACCTCCTGAAGATGGCATTGAAGATGGTCTAAACATGTCTAAACGACTAAGCTGGAAGAACTCTGGTGATGTCAAAGACTGGGAGCGGCGAGCTCCTATCCTGGTGGCCTTGTTGGGAGACTCTGACTCTGGAAAACGCTTCACCGAACTTTCTACCTGTTCTGGTTGAGTGGGGTTCTCCCACATGACCCCAATAATGTTAAAGCATGTTATAAAGCCTTTCATCCTTTTCCTGGGTAGGGCCGGGTAGGGGGCTGCTTCTCGCATCTGGTCATGCCCAGCTTCGATTCATCTCCTTCATCTGGCCTTTCATCTGCTTCACCTGCCCAACTCCATCACTGGCTGCGCCGACACGTCTCCGGCTTCGTCGAAGGGCCGTAGGGTCCCCTGTTTGGTGCGTCTCATCATGGGCCCCTATAGAGGTGATTCGGGGTGACGGGGGCCTCGAAACAGGATGTGTTATTTTTTTCTCCCCGGTCCATGCCGACAACCGCATCGCGTGTGAGTGAAAAAACACCGATGGCTAAACCAAGTGCCAAACTGGACATGAATCATTGTTTCATGCCAACAACTGGCCAATTGGACCGTGCCTCTGCCTGCAGCGCCTCGGTACTGTCGGCCGCAGTGACGCTGCCTCGGCGGGAGCGCGCGTTCACCGCGCCGGCTCGAGAACGCGGGCGGTACTGCGAAGCAAAAGCCTCCAAGTGGCTTATAGTTGGTGGTTGGAAAACCCATCTGAAGACCCAACTTGATGGTAGAGTCGATCTAGTGGTACAGAACCATCTGAACATCCAGTAAGTCAGAGTTAAACTCTTGAACTCTCCACCTTGACCCCCCCCCCCCGCACTGCAGCTTGGAACAGGTCAACCGACCCGGGATTCAGCTTCATGAACATTGACTCAACACCGCAACCCTGCAAGGAATGGTATCCTTTGGGTAACGGTATCTCAGTAAGCCCTAAATAGAACAGTAAATCACCGCTAAACAGGTATGTATTGAAGGCGGTTTTCTATCTAGTTGGGGCCCAGGCCACTATATATGATTTTCATCTTCGAGTTTTTTTTGAAAGTGATCCTCTTTTAGCAACTGTTACTGATACATATATATGGTGGCCCCCCCTCCTGTACCTACCATGTTTTTTACTGTTGCTGGTATTTGCATGCTTTTATCACTAATTTAGATAAATATTACATACAACTGTATATATAATATATATTATACGAGCATTTTGCACAAGTCATCTCGACATGTTCACATCTTCTGGGAAACAAAATGGCCCGCACATCCTCTAGGTGATTTCCGAGTTGATGGTATCAAGAACCTAGGATGTGGCTGATTTAGATATCATTTTGTTGCATTTGCGATGTCTTTGCACTCCGTGAAGAAACTGGAAACTCATGAGGAACATTAAGGAACAACCTCAACACCTGGATCTTGTTCTCCGTAAACACATGTAAACACCAAGCATGCTGGTGAAGCCAGCATATGGCCCAGTATGGCCCAGTGAATCAAGAGAAGGCGCTCCGAAAAATTCGTCCCCGTCAGAATCAGCTTGTACATGTGTAGGAGTCTGGTGCTGACTCAAGGCCCCCAACAGACCCCTTTCCGACGTTTTTTGAAGTTACAAACTTCACCAGTCAGAGCCGCCTTGCGGTGGATGAACGCTGGATCCCGAGAGTTGAGCACCCGCGCCTGTGACCTCGCTCTTGAGTTGCACCTCACTGCCGTTGGAGCGGCTTGCCACTATTGGAGGCCTCGAGCAGGTAGTGCGAGTCAGCGAGAATAGAGGATGAGGAGGGTAAGAAAAATCAGAAGTGAGTTGCATGGGAGACCAGGCCTGACTCTGGACCTCTCTTGCTCTAAAATATATGGGATCTTATGGGTGTGTGCTCTGGCTCAACAAACTCAGTAGATTCAGTAGATGAACTAATGACTTGAAGGGTGTTAGATGGTGTTAGGATCTTTCCATATTTACAAACCATCCGGTGATGTATATTCTTGAAGCCTCACAAATCCAGCGGGATGACCAACTCAGATTCTCATGAAAGAGAGGCTCAACTCCGGCCCTTCCAATGAAGGGGGTCCAAGAGGCAACACTGACACCATTCCCGGAATGGCCTAATCCACTCCCCTTCCCCACCAGGCAAGGGGGCCATCAATCAAGGCATGGCTGGTGCGACCTGAACAAAACGACCTGAAACATTCGCATTCAGTCAAGCCTTTAATTCTTAATTGTGGACAGCTGACGCGAGCTTCACCTGGTCAATCGACCGATTTCACCTCGCCGACTGCAAGTGAACAGCGGGGCAGCGGAGCGCACATTGACAGTCCATCATTCACTTGCATTTGTTGATCAAGAAGCGAACATGCCAATGGCATGCGGTCTCGAAAAACAAATCCAAGGAGAAGTTTCCGTTCAACCCGAAGTCGAATAAGCTTCCCGGTGCCATCGGTGCCATTGTATTTGGAGAGTAGAGTGCATTCTTGGTCTTTGGTCCTGCGCCAGAAGTAGGCAAACCTTCCCCCACACAGTAGTCTTGGCAACATGATGCGACATTTAGCAATAGAACCCCTCCCTGCCAGTCTGACTGTCCCCTCTATAGTGCACATCATTGAATCATCTCTGCCACCTATCAGGTGTCGTGGCAAAGAAACATCCTCGCTCCGCAAACATCCAGGGCCTGTCACCATCCAGGCTCCGGGAGGATGAGGTGCCTCACCACCCGTCCGTGTGCGACCGCTGCCCGCAGTGGATCCGAGCGGCGCGGACCGCAAGGAAGGCGATGAGGTCGTCAGGGAGGGGTGGCTGGACTCTTTTGCCGAAGCAGTTGGACACGTGCGTTGACAAATCAGCAGTTGGGAGACTGGAGACGTGAAAAACTTCAGCAAAGCTCTGAGAGCTAAAAAAAAAAGCGTCTATAGTTGGTGTTTGGGACGACTGGTCGTCATGTCGTCATGTCAGACCCGAGCGACGTGCCAGTGAAGCAGCGACCCGAGCGACGTGCAACTGAAGCAGCCTCAAAAGCATCTTCTAAAGCAGCCCAACAGCGAAACCTGAAACTGCCTGGAACGATAAAACAATGTTGGCCTCATGTCATGAACGGGACATGTTTGATCATCATAAGCACAGCAAACATCTGCGTCAAAGCAGAACCCATCCTCCATCTACTCCCTACCTCCCAGCTTTAAAGTGTCTTTAGCCGCCTTTTAGCGTCATCTCATAACCATCCATAACCCGAACCATGCCTCAACCTCTCCCCCTCCATGCCCAGCCCCCTAAGTGAATGGTCCATCCAAAAAAGAAATCCACCACACGGAGCCCGAAGTGGTCCATCCGCCACCGCGCTGGTCCACGCGCGCTCGCGCTCCGCCGCCTTTCCGCTGCCAAACGTTCACCACGGCCAGTTGGATGTCTCGCTTCGCCAGGTCCATAATGTCCATGGGCGTGGTCAGCGTCCTCGGGGAGATCCGATGTGTTGGGATTTCCAGATCCCCTATCCCAACATGGTTCCGACCGACCCAAAGGTGAAAGATGGCTGGATGTTTCGTTTTTCGTTGTGGAAGGTCTTTTTGGGATCTCTTTTGGAAGGTCTGTTGGTTTGACACGGCCTTTTTTTCTCCCCAAGCCGTACTAACAGTGTGCTGCTATAACATGCTATAACTATGGGCATCCATTCAGGGTGGATCCGAATGATTGCTTTGCGTGTAAACCCTTTGCAAATTCGGTCGCCTGGGTCTTGGCCACAGCCTGACCTAGTTATGTTCCCTCAACATCTAAATGAAGACTGCCAGGGCTTCTTCAAGGAAGCTGGCAGCCGGAATGAATGGATGTTGCAGCCATACCCTCAGCCTCCGGTGCGCCAGCCACAGCCCTATGGATCACAAAAGCAAGTGGTAGGTTAAGAGCCAGCTGGTCAAACTCGTTGGGTATAAATATGTGAAGAAACACAAAAAGTTCCTATTCCCTGCAATGACTCGTCATGGGTCAAGGACCTCATTTCTCTCAATCTGGCCATGCACAAACACTACTCAATGAGGTCACGGAGCAGGTTTGACTTGGTACTTGGACTTGTAGAGAATGAATTTGAGATACGTTCTCTTCCACCGGGCTCAACATTGCTCACCAAAGAGGTTTGATCAAGAGTCCACATTCTTTCCATGATGGTTGCTTTCAACAGGTGTAGGCTACTGTAGTCATCTCTCCTAGACCGGCAGGACAGACATGTCCGAATTCACCCAAACTGTGATCACCTGTGTGAGTTATCTGCCAGTCTGCACAGCCAATCCGAGCAGAAATCACTCTGTGTTCGTCCTCCGACCCCAAATCCCATCGCCTCAGCTTGGTGCTCCGCTTCTGCGCATGTCGACGCGCCTGGAATAAGTCGCTTCCGAAGCTCGGGCGGGAAGGTGGGGACGGTCTCTTCGAAGTCTGCAAGCGACCCACAAGCAAATGAATGGTATCGGTACAAAGCAATTGATATACATCATAGGGCGCAAAAGTACCTTCTTAGCAGGTGTTTGGGAGGGTTGAGAGGGTCTAAGTACCTTCTGAGGAGGTACGACTGGAGGCAAGCTTTCTACATGACTCTCTGCCCCACAGGAGGGAGAGTCTTAACCCCTATCTACACAAGAAACATGGAAGCTAGTAGTTGGACCACGACCTTGAACGCGCGCCATGTCGTTTTCTTGTGTGTATTTGGTCTATTTGTGTCACCTGTTGTCTGTGTTTGAGGACACATATGCTCATCGCTGCGTGAGGGTGGGTCAGGTTGGGTGGGATGTCAACGTTCGCCTCTAAGTGCGTTGCACAATACAAAATATGCCTCATTGTACCTCTGGCCTACCACTTCTACGCTACAGTTCCTTGGGGGGGTTTTGAAAATACGCCTCATACTTCTGGCTGAGCTTTGTAAGGTGGCAAAGAAGAAGCGCCGAAAGGGTAGAGAAACAAGGGACACTTGCGATCCCAAAACAAGCAGTTTGAGAATTTGGGAAACGCTGATGTTCAGTGCGTCCATGTAAACATGTGCACGGCGCCATAGCGAGCACCATTGGATATTTTCAAGATGACCATGATCAGTTTGTGCCACGGCGCCATAAGGGTCTGGAACCTATAGCAGTTAGACAAACAAACTCACCCAATCATTTGCGAAAAAAAAAGAGGTAGGCCAGGAGCCCATAGGGGTTTGACCACTTTCGAGGCAAAAGAAAACATTGGAATTGTTCAACCCATGAAGTGAAGAACAAATGAAGATCAGGTTCGGCAGGAGCTCCGTTTGAGGTCTGATTGGAGAACACCGGATGAAACAAAGCCATCTGCTCAACTTAACCAAGTCAGTGGATAACCTTTAACCTTTTTGGGGGGATTGATTTCCCCACTAGGTAAGAACAAATGGTATAGTTCCAAAGGGGTGCCTATTGGAGGATAGGGATGCTCATGATCCACTCACTTAGAGACTAAGGACCACCCCGACATGTGACTCCTGGATTATATACTTCTTTGCAAGGGAATCCAAGGGAGTCAGTAACCCAGTCCCTTACGGCGTCCCAAAGCCCAACTCCGAGACGAATTGCCGGCAGTCCCTGCCGGTTCCGGTACAACTCCTGCCTGCGTGAGCCACGCACTCAAGCAATCAGGGAAGTCCTTCAGTAGACGTTGGAGCTTGTCCTGTTGGAGCTTGGCAACGTTCCTAGAAATTGAGAACCGCCCCTATTTGGAGAGCCGCTAGCCTTTGCAAAGCTGACTAATGCATGAACACCAGGAACAAAAACAACCCGGCGGAATTATTACCGCCCCACGATTTTTTGTCTTTTTCTCTGTTTCGCTGCAGCGACAGCTGATTTTTGAGAAAGAAAAAAGGGTTCAAAAAAATGTCGTTTTTTTTTTGCGTTGTGCAACCCTTACAGCATTTTCTTGGCAAAAAGGGGTCCCCATCGGCACGTTCGTTTTTTGAATTTTGACCACATTTTGGAAAAAATTATGTTTTGTCACGTTTCCACAGATGAACCTATTTGAAAAAAGAGTCCTCCAGGCCATTCAGACCGTTGATGAAACATGATTCATGGACAGGATCAGTAAAATGAAGGTCTTTGACCTGTAGGGAAATGATCATAATATATTAATATAATATATTGGTACTGTAACTCTATCGTGTGTATGAATAGGGATGGAAGAAATCGACCAGTCTACGTCTAAGCCAGGACAAGGGTCGGTGTTGGGTGAATGTATGAAAAAATTAAGAGAGCGGCTGTGATGCCTGCTGAAACTGCCCTGCGTGTCAATATGTCTTCGTAGTAAGTATGCCAAACGGTAGCCAGGAGTAGGTAATTGTCATGCAGTGCTTGAAAACATACAGGCCACCGATCTTGCTGCAGAACTATTTGCAACACTTCAAGAAGCAGCGGATCAGCGGTGGAACTTTCACTCCAGATTTTCAACAAACTATCAAGAAACAACGGGTCGACCTGAAACCATGCTTGCAATGATTCGGGGAGCTGATCCACCCCTGTCCAACCCCCTAACCTCAACCAAAAAAAAAAGCCAAACCTAAAGCGGAAACAAAGGAAAATTCCGCCATACGAGCAACAAAACTGCATCCGGATGAACGACCAAACACATGTCAAGCAGAGGTCTCTTTACTCCATGTATGGCATATTTACCTACATTGGGATGGTTTCAGGGGTCAGTGTAGGTAAATATTCCATACAAATATGCGCAACACAGCATGCGTACTAGTATTGTGTAGCAACGTAGAAGGGTTTCTTATTTATGAGTGGGCAAACCGAACCTTGACATGCCATCCGAACAAAAGATATGAATAAATCCAGACGGGTTTTAAACAAGCAAACGCAAGCTAGCCAAAATGCGCAACCAAGCACGCGTACTCGTATTGTGTAGCCACGTAGAAGGGTTTCTTCTGTATGAATGTGTAATTTGAACCGAACGTTAACATCCCACCCCACCCCACCCTTCCCCACCCCAACCCCCACCCCACTCTCAGTCGCTCGCATTGTGTGGCAAC
>CAXAMN010012670.1:100839-140549 GCA_963970005.1 Durusdinium trenchii
CTTCCCCACCCCAACCCCCACCCCACTCTCAGTCGCTCGCATTGTGTAGCAACGTAGAAGGGTTTCTTCTGTATGCATGTGTAATTTGAACCGAATGACATCTGAACCCTCGGAATCGAGGCACTGTGCTGAAGTCGTCCATCTCCAAAACATCCATGTTTTTCTGGATGTTTTTCTGGGCGGTAAAAATTCCGCTAGCAAAAACAAGTACTGACACTACATGCGTGCTTGAGATGCTTGAGGCAACACATAAAACAACCAAGGTCACAATGGCGAATCCGTGCTTTGCGCAGGACTGCTCCTTGCTTCATGAACATCTGCATTTTGTGGAACATGATCCTGATTTTTGTGGATGGTTTTCGAGTGGTCAAGTTCTGAGGGAGGGTGCACACCCTCACAGTCTGGCCCCACGCAGAGCACGCATTTCGAGACTCCGCGTGTCTCCAACTTCCGCCGGTCACCGATCCTTGTGCAGCTGTAGGAGCTTCCCGCCCTCCCGCTCGCAGCGCACGGAGCTCAAGCGCTGGAGCGGCGGCGTGGCCAAGACCTGAAGGAAGCGGCGCACGGTCGAGAGGGAGCACGGTCGAGAGCGGTGAGGAGAGCCTTACTGAAATAGATCAGTTTCCAAACCTCCAAAAAACTGGGAGTATATCAACATATAATGACATATTATATAGACTGTGTTGGAGGATTTGGAGCAAGCATCTGATAGGGCTACACTGTAACATTGACCGGTGCCCTCAATTGAGGGCCCCAAATGGATGTTCAATCGTCTTGAGGGCTTGTCTTTTTCGGGAACGTCAGCGTTTCAGGGTGGTCTTTCCCAGTGAGCCCGGACCAGTGAAGCTTCACGCTGCCGGGAGGACTACTCTTCGCACTCTTCGCACCCCGCCAAAAAACATATGACATGAACACCGGACATGGCATAAAATCTGACCAGTGCCCTTAAAGCACTAGACTCTGACCAATACCAAAAATGTACCAAACAAATGACAATGACACCTTTGATTTTGGCACCCTTAGCTTAAGCATGAACACAACCCACGAAATCCGACCAGTGGCTCAGTAGCCCCATGGATGGCACTGGCCGGAGGCCATAGCCAGGCCACCTACTCCCCAATTCCAAGAACTGATCTCTTCACAAAGCAATCTTCGCAAGGCTTTTACTCCCCAAAAGCACCCTCCCCCCCGGTCACACCTGTGGCGTTCTGAGCCATTCCTTTGGCCTCCCTTCTGCATGGCCTCCCTTCGTTCGACGGAAACGAACGCAAGCGGCCTCAATGTCTCCAAAATAGCTCCCCTCACAGTGGAGCAGGAAGGGTGACAACCTGGAGTCGAGCACTGAGGATCTTTCCTTCAGCCCAACTCGTGTGTTTTGAATGTCGTCTTCCTAGAAGTTCAGTCTGACCCAGTAAAACCTCGTCTTTGACCTTCTTGAGTAATCGTTTTTGTATGACTGATCTCCTGTAAAATGAGGTCATGGACCTTTATAGGGCTTGAAACTGGGCTTGAATGCTCCAATGCTCCTGGACTTAAACTAAACAAAAAACCTCAAAAAACATGTACCCGTTTGGGCTCCAGTCGTCCCGAACCGTTTCGTTTCGGTGGGACGACCGGGGCCCGGGTGTCAAGAGGGTCCAAACCCGGGAGTCCACGGTCCGCGACGTCTCCGTCTCCGTCGCCCAAAGTCGTGAGGGCGGAAGGGCGACGGAGTCGGCAGTGACTGTGGTGCCACATCCAGGTTCACCAAAGTGTATCTTCATCTCCAAAGAACGGCCCAAGAGAAGTGGATGAATCATGATGAATCAAAGAAGTGCGAATTTTGACAGGCTGTTGCCTAAGGGCCTAAGGTGATTGAGTCGACTCTCGACCAAAACACATGCATTTAGGCGGAGTTCAACCGGTTCGAGAGCTAGACCCAATCAGTAACGGAGAAACCAAAGGCGTACCCTACAGAAACAAACCCTTAGCGAAGGGTGCAACATCTGACATGATCTATAGATGCTCCCCCAAAATGAAGCGTTGGACCTCAAAAACGCCTATACTTCTACATCATGGGGCCTTTCAACCAACGCCCGGCGCTTTCGTAAAAAAAGCAAAGGCCAAACGCCGGGTCCCAACGCGGTGGCGGTCTGGCGGTCTGCCTCAACATTTTGGGTCTCTCCAAGATGTCGTCCTCCAAGAAGGATGAGAAAGTTCCAAAGGATCGCCCCCCTCCACCGCCGAGGAGACGGGAGACGGGAGAGCGACGGAGAGACGCGCGAGACGAGAGGCGCCGATGAACGGGGGCGGTGCGGGAGCAGACGAACACAGACTGATGCAGGGGAATATAGGATGAGAGTGATGGGGGACATCCACATCGCATGCACGGTTCCCAAAAAACGTCCTTTACTCTCCCAAAATGACTTTTAACATACATTAAAAGACTGTAGGTGGGTCTATACCTGTAGATCTTCCAACTGTGCAACATTGATGCCATTTCATCCAAAAAGCCAGCCAAAAGGCACAATTGTTGCGTTGATCTAAGTACAAGCCCCCTTTGGGGATTGTGCCATCAGTGCCGTTCTAGTCTCAATCCACTATCCGACGAAAACTGGAAGCCTTTCTTCCCTGAACATCACCTTCGATAGCTCTGAATCCAGAGTGGTCCATTCCATGTGATGTGGGGTGGGGAAGCTGACAGTGCTGACACTAGTGGACGCAACAAATCCAACTTGAACTTCCACGATGCATACTTGTTCACTCTATTTGGAAACAGCTTGGTGAAAAAAACAACAAGAATCTCGAAATTGCCAAAGTCCTGGATTTAAAACATCATAAACATTGAGCTTCGCCAATTTTTAAAAAAGGAACGCGGCTTCGCCAGGAAAAGGTGGTAGATCCGACCAGGACCATCCCAGGGTCCCTGGGTTGCAATTGGGACACCATCCGGGATCTCACAAACAGGATGGTTCAGGTGTGTTTCCAAGTGTGTCCCACCTCGGAAGGATTCGGAAGGTCCCGTACGACACCAGAATCGAACCGAAACCGCTCTGAACGAGTCGGTCCGTCAAGGCGGCGATTCGGAATGCAGGTCTCAGTCGCTCACTCTGCCCCCGCCGCCGATCCAACGAGAACTTGGAGACCCATCCAGGCACCAGGCACCATCCAGTGAATGGTTGGGGGTTTTCCGGTGTTTCGGAAGGCGATTTCATGGGCGCAAGCGCAGAAGTGTGCGTGCCTGCCTAAAAAAAGGAAGAACCTGTATTGTAAACAGAAACTAGCGAACCCAACTGGAGCTCTTGGGACCTATTTGGCCAGAAACCGCTGAGGGTTGCCCCAAACAAAAGGAATTCAAGGCAGCACGTGCCGCCATATCGCCAGGCATGTGAACACAGAAACGCTTCGTGCGGGACAGGAACAATGTCGCGCACAACACGGAAGTAGCACTGCTGAACTTGCCCCCGGCACCAAGTTTTGTTGGTCTGAAGACCTGTCAGAGTTATTGAAGCTGCTAGCTATTCATGTAGACGATTAATTCCTGACCCCCCCAAAAAACATCTGGACAGGACCATGACCATGTTCGATTTATGAAACATCACATCATATCCACTTGACGAAATCCATTCCCAAACGGGATCCAGTCGAACCTCAGGTACGGTGATGTGTTCGACTCTGGGTCCAGTAGGTGCCGCGGGTCCAGCGGTTCGGTTTCGTCTACGGATCGCCGGGAAATTCACGCTCCATGCCATTCCCTTGCGTCAACACACCGAATGCTCCAGGATGTGGCGCCTCGAAAGAGCCAACTGCGCCAGCTTTGTTCGGTCGACCTCGTTTTCGCATTCTTCAAGAGTTCCTCAGGACCGGCCCATGTTCCAGGCGAAGGTTCTGCGGGGTCACGCTACGACATCGAAGGACCACAGCAAAGAAGCTGTGTGGTTGGTCAGCATTTCAGGAGTTTTCTTAACCCAAAGGCCAGGGCTCAAGGAATTGGTTCTCATCCACCGGATATCCAAAATGGTTTGTGGGAGTCACTGGTGCATCAGGAGGTGCCAAACCTTGGCCTGCCTCTCGGAAGGGACGCACGTCCTGCACATACACATCCATATATGCTCAGAATCTCCACATGGATCCAAATGGGTTGAGGGGCTCAAGGCAAACCACCATACACCAAATTGGGTCGACTTCATAGACCTCCCACTGGCCAAATAAATAGCGTGCCTTCATCCCTTCCTTCCTTCCTTCCTTCCTTCTCCCTTCCTTCTCCCTTCCTTCTTCCTTCCTTCCCTTCCCTTCCTGCCTGCTTTCCTTCCGTCCTCCTTTCCTTCTTTCCTTCCTTTCCTTCCAAAACTGGAACCTTCATCTGTAACGCCGGACGTCCCCAAAGACGCTTGTTTCGGACCCGCCACATCCCGCCACACCAGCTCGCAATCGCGGGGAAGGTCCTGACTCCAGCTCCGCTCCCTTCATCGTCTGGACTCTGGACGACCCTGGGAATATCAAAATAAGTAAATATACTGCAATTGGCAGAATATGTGAATATAGTACATGCATGATGATTGGATTGTCAGGGCAGGTGAAGCCCGGACCTTTTCCACCTGCCGTATCAAGGTTGCACGTTGCCATCCCGCCGACGCAAACATGAAAAACACCAAAAGACAATCAATCTTCACACTTGGGTACCCGGTCAAAGGGTAGCTCATCAACAATGCAGAAAACATAATAGTAAAATATATGAAAACATATGAACAAATTAAAGAAAATATAGAAAAATATATTTCACATTAAAACAAATTATTTCACATAACACCACACACTTATGGGTGGCAAGGAGTTCATCGCAACACAAATGGGCAAAATCAGACCTGACAATCCTAGCTTTTGGCCGCCTTTTGGCCTCGACCATGGGCAAAAAAGTCTGCCAACTGTCTCAAGTTCCACTGCATCAATTTATGGAGTACTTTCCACCTGTTGAGGGTGGGTTCTCAAAAACATCCCCCTAAGGGAAAAACAATCGGTTGCAGGAACTTCCACACACTGATGCCACATCTTCCCGCTACCGAGAAAGCCAGATCGACTAGAGAAACAATCACTAAGATGCCCGAGATGCCCAAGATCTATGAACCAGTTCGAACAGAAACTGACATTCAAATCTAACTAACCCTCATCTGACAGGTGAGGAACACGAAACGATCCGTTCGGTTTTTCCAGTACTTCCAGTACTTCGGCGCGAACCGCGCCAGGCGACCATGACATCGGCCAGGAAGTCCACGTTCCTCGGTGCTCGGTGTTCGAACCGGAGAGAAGCGGAGTTCGTCCTGGTAGGTCGGTTTCGGTGTTTCCGAACGGCAAAGACCTCGAAATGACGGTCCAAGGGGTGAGCAAAAACACGATGTCTGACATTGGCGAGAAAGCGTACCCGCTTTGTATATATATATATATACAGTACCTGAAGCATCCTTTGTAGCACTCGAACCATGGTTTGGAGCACTTATTGGAAGTTTGAGCGTTAATTGAGGGTATGTACACTTTTCAGGACATATGAGCGCTTTTTGGTGATGTAAATTCTAAAAAGCCTACTGGTTCCTGACCAGTGTCCTTATCAACCCTTGTGGGCCTTTGGGGGCCCTATGGACCGGGTGGAAATCCTATATGACCTCTCCTAATAGTAGTATGTGCAAATGAAACCACAAAGGTTTGGTTCCAACCTTCTGGGCGTGCTTTACAACAATTTTTCCAAAAAGGGTGCCCGCAACTTGGGCGCAAATTCCCGCAACCCGGGCGCAAATTCCCGCAACCCGGGCGCAATTTTAAAAAGTGGCGGATTGTTATTTTACATATTTTATGTTGATACTGATGATCAAAGAAAGGGGTTGCTGGCTGCCGCTTCGTAGTGTGTGAGCGTGTGTTGTGTGTGCATGGGACGGGTGCCAGCATGTGGCAGGGGAATGGACTTGAAGACCACATAACATAAGGTGGAATGAAGCTACATTTGACTTTCCAGTGGTACGCTTTTTCAAGGCATGAACACTTTTTTTGATGATGTGCAGTTTTTTTTCTGTCACTTTTTTCTGCTACGACGGAGGGTTCAGGTATTTCAACTGATCGTGCATTTGATTCATCATGAATAATAATATAGTATGCATAATGAGCTCAGTAGGCTCGAAGGAGAACTTGTGGTGTCAAATACATGGTATCTCCTGCAACCTGCAACAGCTTCAACAGGAGCGCTCAGTTAAGCAAGGGAGCGTTGTGTTTTTTCACTACATATCCATACTATTCCTTCCATACTTACATATCCATGTTGCCTGGAGTCAACTCCGGTCCACCATTGACTTTGCTATAGACTTCGGCGTCAACTGGTGGAGCATCGATGAGGGGTGCCATTCGGTGTTTCTGTGCGGGACCCAGCGCACAGTCAAGCCGGATGCGGTTTCCGTAGATACACATCACCAGGACGGGGCCTCATCGCCTGTTTGGTACGTCAGAACCACATGTTCGCTTCAGGACTCAGACCGTTGTGCTCCTTCTCCTTCGAAGGCGACTGGCGAACCCGGTTCGGGTGCGGATTCTTCAAGGTAAACTCTGTGTATATATATATACAATATTAACAACACATATGAGATGGATGGCAAAACCCTTCACATGGGGGATGAATATATCATGAGTGAGTCGACATAGATATTACGGTCATTTCCGTATTTCTTTCGGATCTTCTTGCTCCAACCGTGACACTCGCCTCACTCGTGTCACCGAGGCCACTCGCGGACGCTCCGCCAGGCCACTCGATCACGCCGCCCTCCGGGCTCGGCAGTGCGACGCTGGCGAAGACACCTGGCGAAGACGCTGAGCCGACCGGGGCCCAGAAGACACACTGGATGGAAGATGGCCGACCAGCCGACGCCGACTGGCGTCGGAACTGACTGGTGGATCCAATAGGTGGTAGAGGTAGGTCAGCTAGTTTCCTCATGGGACTAGAAGATATGCTGGCCGGTGCTTCGGAGATTTGACCACATACTGCTGCGACTCGGCTGCTCACGGGCGACTCCTATTGTATATATCGCTGCAGTGTGCCATATTGACCATGTGGTGGTATCAACTCACTTGAAACATATTGGTCAGTAGGTTCAATCCCAAGTCAAGGTTGAACATAAACATACCGTATCTTGTCTGAAACTACCACCCAGTTGATGTCTCCTCAAGCTCCGCTTGTAAACGCAGGGAGTGGGGATAGGGTATTTATAAACTCTAAACCTTCCATCTCACAGCATGGTCACTTCAAGGATCACGACAACCAGCGAGCACTACAGCCAGAACATACCAGAACACCCTTGTGCTGACTACAGACTTATACAGACTTCATACTTGCATAGTTTGATCATGGCTTGCCGTTTCATTCCCAAGAGTTATCTGCTACACTCCTGCCACCTCCTGTGACTCCCAGGGAGAGGCGGCCCTGTCTCCCCATGTCTCCGGAGGGAGGGCGGCCCTGCGTCACCACCGACCCCATGCGGTTGCGACGAAAACGCGCACCGCCGACCTTTCAGGACCAAGTAAATGCTGAAGGCCTTCGGAACTCGCTGCGAACGAACTCGCGGGGAACTCCCGGAACTGGTGGGGGTAAGGGATCCAAAAAAATAAAAGGGAGTCAAAACATCGCCTTTATTGATGTTCTTTTTGATACTCTTTATATTTTTGTTTGATGCTCTTTTTACTTTTTGGTTGATCTGGATGCCAACTTGTGGGGGTAACTCAGGCAACTTGTGGAGTGAACTACCCCGTGATACCAAATGGGTTTCTCTCCCGTGGTGCGAACTGGGTCAATGAATTGCATGGGTTGGCCGGCTTTGAACTCTGTGTGGTCGATGGGAACTCGTTGTGTTCTTTTTCTTTTGGGGTGTGGTTGGAGAAGAGTGATGGATACCCTCAATAACGCTCCCTTTTCACCCCTCCGGCTCGTTCATGGAACTGAAGGGTGGGACTTCCCCACCCTTCAGCTGGGCTGGGAGTTGCGCCCTCGCAGTCACCCAGTCCGTCGCTTCAAAGATCCTGAAAAACATCCATGGAACTGGAATATGTGTGGTTCCATGGGATGGTTAAATGGGTGCTTTAAGAGGGTTTCCACCTACACCGGGCACGGCTGCCCAGCCAGACGGAAAAGGCCGAGAAGCCCGGGCACCGTTGTCTGCTACGTCGCCGCGTTCCGCTCACCGGATCGTTTGGAGATGGAAGGTTCATCGGCATCGGCGTCTTTCCAAAAGGATGGACCACCACCAGGGTTTTGCTGGGCGATTGGGGTGTCTAATATAGCCCCTGAGAGGTGGGGGGTCTCCATGGACTACCCCTTAGAGGGCCCTGGCATAGAACCTCCAAAACATGGACCACATGACATGATAGACCCTCCTATCAGCATGATATTATCCCAAAATGGACTACCGAACCTCAAAACCCACTAGACCCACCTACAACGCAACTTCACGCGAAGTTTTTAAAGACTCCAACACAACTTGACCATACTTGACCACTTGGTGTCAGCGACGGGCATGCCGTATGGGAAACTACTTCCAGCAGTATGCCTTGAACAGAACTTTCTTGTTCTACACCCTGCACGGGATCACGCCTGATCATGACCTTGGATGCGGCATCCAATCCGCGTGACTTTCCCACAGGTGCGGGTGAGGCAAGTCATTCAGAGCGAGGTCCCAACTTTGCATGGATGGGGGGATACGTACCCCGAGGGTCTCAACGAAGAAGAAAACATGCCATGCCCTGAAAAATCTGAGCCAAAATACAGATACCTTTGCAAGGTGGGGATGTTCCAATCTCTTCTTACGAAAGGTGAATGCAGCTACTTACTTCCTGTTCTAAGTGTTGACCTGCCTATCATCGAAAAAAAAAAAACACACACACAATACAACAATACATGAACAACAAAAGTAGTTTGGCACATGAACTACATTGATGCGCCCAAAAGTTCAGCACAAAACAAGCACAAAACAAGAAACAGAACAAACACCTGGCTGCCTGAATCCAAACTCCACACGATACATCCGGACACTGAAAACCTCTGGCATTGCCAAGCACCCACAAAGATTTGTAGATAGTTCCTCGAGTCCTTTGTTCCATTCTCTTCCTTTAGTTCCAACACATACCACAAATTGGCACACCAAGAACACCAAGAGCACCGGATGACTGAATTGTTCGATTTATATATCAATATACTCTCCCACGGATTTGTTGGGGGCAGTTACACCGGTTTGAAGGGTGTCTCAGCTCGTTGAGTGAAATGACTCTTAAAACTTTAGATGAAAGCTTGCGTCTGTCGCCCCCTCAAATCTCGGGGCCAGCCTACTTTCATCTGTCACTTCGGTGTACAGGTAGGATCCCAGAAAGCATCCCTAGTCCCTAGATCTGGAGAAGATGATTGCTTTCAGGTGAGCATCTTTCTGAAGCCAGCTCCCGTGGATTGCGGCCAAGTGACAGTGATAAACCATCTGGTCTTTCTCGAAATCCTGGGAAGGGTGGTAAAGAACTTCACTGATCAGCTTCCCCTGGTTAGCCCTGTGGTTAGCTAACTGAACAGGATCAAAAGGCATCTCCACAAAACTTCGACAGCATTCGCGCCATGGCGAATCGAAGCAACGTAGCCAACTGTCTGGCACAGTTCACAGTACTTGCTTCACGGTCCTGAATGGCACCCTCAAGACGACAGTGTTCCTCTAGCTGCACCAGTGGTATTTTTCAGGGTCTAGAAGTGAGTTCGGTGAGGTATCTGACAGAAGTATTGACATGTCGAGTGTTGCTCTATCCCGGTTCACCTGGGTCCTGACAGGTTCCAGGTCACCCCCTGGCTCCCTTGCAAAAAACAGCTTGACATTGTCTAGTTCACTTCCTGTGGCCTATTTTTGAATGAAAGGCCTACCAGAACAGGCAGCAGTTGCCTGTTCGCAGCAGTTCACCATAGTTCACCACTCTCCCTGCCGTCTGAGTGGCTAAAATATCCAGCTGAAGCGCCAACAGCATGTAGAAGCGCGGTGGCAAGCCGTGTTGGAACTTCCGGGAGCACACCGACAGAAACCTCGAGTGCGTCGGGCGGTTGCATCGGAAGGATCCGCCAGTTGAAAGGCCGATGCGTCCCGTTCAGCGTCGAAGTTCATGTTGATGCAACCCAATTTCTCGCCCTAAACCCCCGCATTTAACCAGCTGTTTGAACAGCTCTCTCTGGAAACGAGACAGTTTGATGTTGGCCGAAGGTGCTCCATCGACTAGATCCATCAGGCGAAGCAGGGCGAAGCAGGGCCCTCGCCCTCAGATCTACAGCCCCCCCGCCCCGTTGGTCCAGGCCGGCCGTGTGTCAAGGGGCCGGTTACGCACCAGCTTGCCCGAGAAGATCGCCGAGGGCAACTGTCCCACCTGGCGCGACCGGGAACAACAAGTGAGTCACAAGTGTTTTAAGGCTCCAAGCTGGCTTTGTGCACTTCAAAAACCACTGGCAAAAGCACACATTCATTGAATTTGGTCTTCATTTAATCGTTCAAATGCCACCGAAGGTTCATATAGCAAGTGGCCAAGTGAGATAAAACAAACTTGGACACGTGCCAAAGCTGAGCTCATGCTGGTCATGGTGGGTTTGCCTACGGAACTGCCATGAGTCCCTCCGAAAAGGGCACCAGAAATTCCAATACGATGGCATCTAGATCCAATCCGGACGATTTCATGACCCTTGAACCCGACAGGAGGAAACTAACAACATCTATTTGGAACATTCATTAAACATGCATGATCGCATATATTCCCAAACGATACAGTAAATGAGCCTATGACCCGATATCATGATATGGATTTATGATTAAGGACTCTATTCAACTCCGTTCCAACCACCCCGTCTCTTCCCCAACCACCCGTCTGCCACGTCTGCCCGTCTCCACGGTGATAACAACGGTCGAGGGCGGCACCAGGCGAATGGGCATGGATCCATTGGTCAGTAGTTCTCGCATCCATGCCTTGAGTCTCAGCCATTACCCAGGTGCAGATGCTTTGCGTGCGTGCTAGACGTCCGGCGTGCGTGCGTTTGACTCCTAGACTCCTGCACATCGACCCGGACCCGGTGAACATGTCTTGAACACGTGTCTTTTTCACGTGCTTTTGGTACAAGTACAGGGGGATACAGGGGGGTGGTTCTCGATGGTTTTCAGGTTCAGATTCTCAGATGTCAAGACGTTCATTCTTCCCTTTTTGAGGGTCAAGCTTTTTGCAATTTCGGAGGTTTAAACCCTCTTTGATCAAGAGTCTGGGATCAGAATTGAAATCCCTTCGTGAATTGAAAAATCTTAGTCACTACGTTTCAATCATCCCAAGCAACCAAGTAAAGGCCTGAGTGGGATTTCACCCCGCAGCTGCGAGAGAACAGGCAGCTGAGTTAGAGTGATTTCTTCCGGAACAGCATCTCGGAGGGAAAGTCTCACTGATTCCCTCTCCAAGTCACAGTTTCAGCTCCAAGTCTCACTTTTAGCTCCAACGCCAAAAGCTTGGTACAGTGAAAAAACCTCTGACACCCTCATGTTCTTTGGGAACAGGATGGAAAAGCTCAGTCGCTTGTACCGTACCTGTTCTTGTTGGGAAGCCCATCCCCATCCCCCCTCCAGGGTGGTGACCTGGTGAACCCCTTGGGTTCATCCCAAAGGACGCCATCCGTTGACCAAGCTGCCCGGTCGAATCCGTGCTTCTCGGCCCGGTTCTCCCGCGCCCAACGCACCAACCTGGGCACGGCCCTGGCACGGCCCGATCTCAATTTCCAATATCTGCGGTTTGGATGAGGCTTTTCATGGCTTTTTCCACCTAAGGTCTTTGGATGTCTTTGGGTGAGCAAACCTGAGGCTTTTGAACTCAACTATCACACCGTCTTGTGAAAGTCTTGGAGCTTACTTCCCGGTACACAATTCCAAGTGAGCTGTGCTGGAAACCTTGATAGATTGAAAGGTCGTATGGGAAGTCTTACGCTGAGACTTACGCTTTCCTTGCGCGCGCACAGTTTTACCTTACGCGGCTGGTTTGTGGTAGAAAGGGCTTACGCCAGGCTTACGCCAGAGCACTGCACTCAAATTTCCACACCCCTCCAAGAGAAAAGCTTACGCGAAGATGAGTTCATAGCAGGATAGATACACACGCACACAAGGCAGGCGACCATTTTCACGCAGCACTACTTGCAGAGTGACTAGATGATATGCTTGATGAGGACGATGTGGATTCTGCATCGAACACCTGGTCAGACTTCATGGCCTCACTCTGGCGCTTGCGCTTTCTTGCTTGCCTGCTCAAAGTCTGAGCTGGCGCCATGCGTGGGCAATTGATTAGAAATCGAAGTTGTCTTTACGCAGTGCTTACGCGGACCTTACGCCATGTCTGATCATTCCTTGGTTCATAAAAACAACTTGTTTTCATTGATTGGCCCTTACGCCACTGGTTATGTTGAAAAAACCTTACGCAACCTTACGCGCAGCAGACTTTTGCTTACGCCAACCCTCCTTATGACCAAGCTCTTAACAAAAATGTAAAGGGAGGTTTACGGCGCTGCTCAAGTCTCTTTGGCTGCACTGCTCCTCGTCAGCTTCCACATGCGTTTGAGGTGCACGCGCGTCGCCAGGCCGCGCGCGCGCGGTTGCGCTCGCGGGTGTTTTCTTATAGAATTCCCCTGCATGGTGACTGAGAAAGACTTTGGCTCCAGCGCTGTGGCGAGCCCTCTACAAAACAGTCTCAGCAAACTTGGTCCGGTTGGGCACACACCAAAAAGAACCGTCGAGGTGGAAAGCCATCTGCTCAACTTCCACCTTTCACAGGAACAGCTTGCTCACTTCCTGATGTTACGTGGCAGTTTCCCCAAGGTTCAACTTGCAAGTAGGCTTTTGAGGAGGATCACTTCCAGTAGCATGTATGTGAAACATGTGACCCAACACTAAGGCCTCTTCCGTTTCACTCTTGGCTCTCCAACGTGATGCGCCCAACCTGCACCCCAACCTGCACCGCACCGACAGGCCTTTCGCCCGGGGCGCGGAGGGACGGCTGGTCACCCCACAGCAGCTCGCTCAATCATCGTCGCGGTTGCCGTCGCCGCCGCCTTTGGGGCCACCAGCCTGCTTGGCCATGATGATTTGATCCACCTGGCGGATTCGAACATCGATGTTGGAGTCATGATGCACTTACAAAGGGCCTGAGAAAATCCATGAGAAAGCATGAAAGCATGATACTATGTTATAATGTATGATGTTATATGTAAGATTATGTGCAAGAAACATGTAGAACATATCTGCAGTCCTTGCAAGGGAGCCATGAGTTTGCAAGGAGCAATATGAAGATGCATCAGCTTCAGGGGTAACACGGCTTGGTCAAGAGAATATCGAGCAAATCTCATTTGGCGGACGTCAGCATTTCTGCTAGATTCGCTCTGTGAGCCGGAAACAAGTGCTCCAAAGGGCAGGTCGTTAACCAATCCGAGTCCGGAATCGGATGCTTCGTACAGATTCCCTCTCTACCAGTCCTCACAAGTAGGACAAGGCTGCCCATAGAGTCTCAAGTACCCAAACTACTCGAAGTTCACAGGACTGCGGGGTTTCAGCCACCACCGTTTCCAACAAAAAAAACCAACGCACACGTATTCGCGGGGGCCCCGGAACACGTGGTCGCCTTCAAAACGGTGAGCACAGCATCCAAGGTGAATCGGATCGCCCAGCGTTTGGTCTCCATGTGATCCAGGATGCCCTTCTCCAGTGCGTTACACACCTGGCAGCCGGTGGCATTCTGCGCTGTGTATGGTATTGATGCGCACCGGTGTGCGCACCACCAAGTACTACATAGCGAACCCGCTGTTTCAATGGTACCGTACGAACGAAGCACCAAAGACTCGCTTCCGGGAAGTCCAGGAGTGACATGTCGGGGTGGTGTTTCGTCCCAGGAAGTGGATGTGAAGGGGCACCCCTCACAATCAAGCACCCCGAGATGGAACTGCTGGGTCAGCTTCCTTTTCAGAGCTCGATTCCCGCCTTGGTCGACCTCGACAGTCCGAATCCGTCGCGACATGCCGCGTGTCGGCGCCAAGAACCCTCCAACGGCACGCCCGCTTTTTCAAGCGCAAAGGACCCTGGCAGGGGGACCTTGTTTGACCACAAGAACGCAAAGAACAACAAACAATGATCCAGGTTTTGACCCCACACCGATGTATGAAGATGTAGGAAGATATGAAGTGGTGCTTGTGATGTGACCGTTGGAGCTTTTGTGCACCAACAAAATGGTAAAGAACAACCCCATAGATCAACAGGACCAGTGCTTCCATACTTTTCTATACATTTCTGGGGTTAAGTTCTCCCTGTTGACCAGCGTTCGTCCAACCCTCCATGTCCACAACAAGCCACCCGCGAAAAAAAGATCGAAAACACCTAACTGGTTTGCACCCTCCCCCTTGGCACCAAAACATGACCTGTCATCGGCGAAACAATGAAAGTCGGAACGGAACCCCTGACCCAAATCCTAGTGTACAGCCTGATTTCAATGGGATCCCTCACGGCCAACCACTCAATATCGGAATGCCTATACATATGGTACGACCCCCAAAGATCTACCTTGTTCATATGTGGATGATACTTTTTATGTGCATAGATTCGATACACAAGCTTTAAACATAACTATACATAACTAGTTCTTGGGTACCTGGATTCAAGATTCAAGTTGCCTAGAACTTTGTCCAGCAATTTGAATCTTGAGTCCATATTTGTTGTTCTATCTCTTGTCTATAGTGTTTTCTTCTCTTAGACTACCAAACCAAAAAAACAACAGTCTCTCTAACCATTGAGGAATATGCTTGTTGTTTAACCTGGCAACGTCTTAACGTGATGGTCTCATTTGGGTTGGTCATATTTGTAAATTAATGTTTGAAGTGTTGAAATCAATATATAATACCGAAAACTTTTCCTATCAAAAGCATTTGTCTAGTTGTCCCACTCATAAGAGTAGTGACATAAAATCCATCAATGCATTCCTCCAGCATAGATTATCTATGCAATGACCTTTTTCAATGCCTTTGGAATTGTGTCAGCATCTGTTTTGGTGTGTGTATAATAGCGCTAGATATCTACATTCGCTACATCTGTCACATTGTCATTCAACACATTTATTCCTTCACCGTTCTTCTTTATTTGCTCTACTGACTCTGATGTTCATACAGCCTTGGTTGTCATGACATTGTCAAGTTCTTCATCTACATCAAATGTTATTTATCTAAGTAAGTAATTATGTGTATTCTCATATTGAGGATTTTGTCAAATAAAACCTTGGTATGTCTTCTGCATTTTCCCTTTTCACAGTTCTCTTGTGTATTTGGTCCTTAGGAAAGTAGGTCGAATTTATATATTGAAGGCTGACAGAGGTTGTGTTTGTTTGATACCAAGCTCTTTGAAGTCTCCCTCAACATAATCAACAATAAAAGGTCTTTTCTTCTCCTTCCCTTTCTCTGCATCAAACGGATTTATCTTTTGCTCCTACCATCTGGTCTCCACAAGGATATACAGAACCGGAATGTATTGTCTCAGCCCTTTGCATATTAGATCTATCCATAATAATGACCGGACATGCGTGCGGAAGGCAAAATGGTAGATCTTTGGGTGGGTAGCATATACTTATATATATATATAGAGATTGGCCCAATGAATGCCATACATCCATGCGGCCTCTGGGTGTCACGTTCCGTGCTTCCGTGCTTCTGTGGCCCCGCGCTGGCCCCGCATCCACGTCGATCCCCGCAGCGGTCTCGCCCTTCTGATGCGCGGCGTAGAGCGCCGTGATGGCGTCCACGTGGCTGTGCCCCGCGTTCTCGGCCAAAATCCTTTGAAAGAACACGGAGGTAGGCGAGGAAGGTTGCCTTGTTCGCAAGGAAATTCTGGTGGTTTTTTGGGAGTGGGTGAAGGGGTCCTTGGGTCGGTGGGTGGGTTGGTCTTGTGAAGAATTGGTTGGGTGGTTGGTCGTTGGGTGGTTGGTCGGGTGACGTGCGCTTTGTTCCAAAGGCGGGACGCTCGTTGCTCCGGAGGGGTTCTTCACAGCATCAAGAGCCCTGGGACCAAGACAAAGAACCAACAAAACCAGTCGTTGGAGGGATGGGCCATGTTTACTAGGAGCTCCCCATCATTTGGAGAGACTGGTGCCAAACACGTCGGTTCATCGGTCGGCATCTCAAGCGGTGTTGGCTGGCAAACAGGGAGAGCCTACAGCGCCTAGTGTGGGAAAGGAACCGATTATAGGACCTCGGTCCGAGGCTCACCGGAGCCCGAAAAGCTTCAACGGCGTCCAAGTGGCTTGGGCACCACTTCCAGTGCCTCGGCGAACTTCAGCACGGCATACCTCAGCCAGGGCCAGGGCAGGAACAGCTGGCGCGTGAAAAATGGGCCTCCTCTGAACTCCTGACTGGATCGATCTGGAGAATGACCTTGAGATGGCCAGACTATAGTGGCTTACTTGCCTAAAGGTAGCGGGATGAACCATCACATGAGAGGGAGGGACAACAAAAACCGCCCAAAGTGGCATGGCTGTTGCCGTTGTCGAGTTTAGCTTATCATTCTTTGGAGCAGCTACACTCTGACTCACTCACGTGCTCTTCCACTGCCTTGTGATGTGTTCGCCGGAGAGTATCCCCAAAAAGCTCAGAAAGGACCCTCAGTTCGCTAGGGCTTCAAAACCCGGGTTTGGGAGCCAACCAATATGGGTGTGCATTTCATAGCACACTCTGCCAGGTCGACTGGTCTATTTTCCTTCCAACCCACATGGTGATGCCTCAAGAATCTATATAGAGGTTTCCCTGTTTTGAGCTGCTCAGTCGGCCCCTACAAGTCCAGTCCGACCCAGTAGATCTTGGTCTTTTACCTCGCGTATGTCGTGCTTTTTCGATGACCAACTCCAGTCTTTCATGAGCCCAAAACTGACATTGTAGGGAGCATGTTGGTCAGCAGTTTCAGGTGGACCGAACCTGGGCCTCTCAGCCTCGAGAGGCTCCGGAGGACCCTTCCACTGCTTCCACCCCCCCGAGGCGATCCGAGGCTCTGATCCAAACCCGGGACCGTCGCGCCGAACTGCTGCAGCTGGTGCGCCAGCTCGATCTCCGTGGCCTCGGTCCGCGGCGGGTTCGCGGGCGATGTGGCGAGCGCCACTGGAAGTGTCCAAGTGTCCAGGTCGATTGACCATGTTTGGTAGTGGGTGGGTCATTCACTAAATGGGTGGGGTCATCCACTAAACCCATGGTTTTGACCCACGGCGAGAAATGAACAACCTTCGTTCCTCGGCGGAGTCGTCCCCAAACAAAAAAAACGCCCATCCGGTCGACCCGAACATTGCATCACAAGAACAATCCACCACCAAAAGCCGATTTTTTTGATGCTCCGTTTTCACCATGCGAGTTGCTGAACAAAAGCCGTTTCGGAATCGTCTTGTCGGAACCCAAACATACCCAAACCATCCATGTGCATGTGGAATACTTACATTTATCCCATGCATGGCCCATGGAGTCTGGGCGTCTTATCATGGGATCGATCCGTTCGGATCTTCCGGTTGGTCACGAGGGCCTTGCCTTCGGTCCCCAGTCCTGGGGCTCCAAAGGACTCGGAGACTCGGACGTCTGGTTGGAGAGTATGATTTTTTGGGACCTACTGTCTACCAGCACCTTCCAACAGGTCTCCTCTGGAGGCCTTTGTAGACTTAAAAGTCGCAGGTGGTGACCTGTCAGAGGGTCCTGGTACCTGTTGTCTTAATTGGTATATAAGTCAAAAAAACACAATCATTGCACATCCACGGGAAACTATGGGTTTCACCCCCCATTTCACTCCCCAAAACCATTGGTTTCCTGTAGATGTTCCCTGAAACCGATTCCGGGATGATGAATTCCATCATCACATCGGATGTATGCCCAGCTTCTTCGTCACCGAGCCGCTCCAGCTCCCGCGACGAAGCGCGGATCCCGAGCGGTACATCTCACCACCTGACCCAACGGAAGACATCCGAAGGCAGGTTGGAAGGTCGAAGGGAATCGGAGAGACCCGAAAGATGGGAACCTTGGGCCAATATATGCCCAGTCCTATATACAACTATAGGGGAAACTGTACAGAAGGCAATGTCGAAAGAATCATGTTAAAACAAACTGACATCAACTGAATTTCGTTTTGACCAATATTGTATAGGCTCCAAAGACGCATTGCAAGCAGGCTGCTGCCTCATGAAAGGAATTGAACCAAGGGTTAACATACTGAAAGTAACTAACCTGGCCCTGCTTGCACACCTTTCTTCCAACTCAGCTAGGTCAAGCGCGCCTAGCTGAACAACTCACATGGGGTGAAGCAGCCCCGTCACAACTCTGATGATTGAATCATCCTTCTCCCTCAGTTTCCCTGGAATACCAGGTGAACCGTTTTCCTACCCTGTTGGATGCTCATCTTGTCGTTCTTCCCCCCACGCTTTGGCTGGCCCATCGCATGAACGTTCATCACTGGACTGCAACCACTGCGGTCCATGGACGTTCGTCATCCGGTCCAGGGAGTTCGGGAACCACCATGCGGACATCTTCGTCGGTTTCCAGGAGGTTCCAAGATAGAAAGGGGGGCCGTCGCTCGCGTTTGGAAGCCACGAACGTCGAGGACCCCGGAATTTGCCACGTGCCTCGTGACTCACAGAGTGACACATTCTCAAATATGTCCAACGGTCGAGTGACCAAATGTTCAGTATTTTTATCAGGCCATTTCAATCCCCTATTGATACCTTCACAAGCCAAATTATGATAGTTTCCCACATCTGGAGATAGTTTCGCAATTTGAATCAATTTGAGTTCTTTCAGGCTCCAAACAGCTCTAAATCTCCTTGAGAGAACAAACATACATCCGTTGTACTCTGGTCCCACCTACCTAGCTGCAGTGCTGCTG
Organism: Durusdinium trenchii; assembly: GCA_963970005.1. Classification (NCBI taxonomy): domain Eukaryota; class Dinophyceae; order Suessiales; family Symbiodiniaceae; genus Durusdinium; species Durusdinium trenchii. The sequence goes on from CAXAMN010012670.1 coordinate 119,763, forward strand.
TTCCGTTGCTCCTTTGTTTCACACTTGTCACCTGTTTGTTTTTTGAACTTGCTTGCCCCCACTGCGGAAATAGGTCAAATTTACGGTGACGTCGGGTGACGTCGTTATCATTCAGGTCGTGATCTTCCAGCTCCCCCAATAAAGCTCCTGCCAGGGAACACTCTTTCATGTAAACTCTTGTCTTGACGCAGTCAGAACCACATTCAGCTCCCCAACACGGAAGTGGGAACCCACCACTTTGCAACAGTTGCACGAGAGAAGTCGTCTTCCAACATCGCCCGCGCCATCCACTTCCATCCACTTCCGAACGTGAGACGATGTGAGCTTCTTGACCAAAGCTCCAAAACCCTAGAGCTGCAACCACCTCCTGAGATGATTGGGGTGGGGTGGGGGGGTCTAACCATGTCTAACCGCCTTCTAAGATGGTTGGAGCCCTAGGGAAAGCTTCACCACCAGCCATCCCTTCACGTCTCCCGGCGCACATTCACCGCATTGTCGATGGCCCGCTCCAGCTCATCCAGGACATTGGGCGAAGCGGAGCGGAGCACGACGGTGGAGATCTTGGAGTCCCGCGTCTTGATGATGGTGAAGGGCTCGGATGAGATCTCCTCCACCTGGAGCACAGGAAGTTCTTTTTCCTCTCCTAGCCATGGCCTCCAACCTAATAGCAATGGTGTTTTCGTATTTTCTAGACTATAAATTGTTGTTACTGCAATATGGTTTAAAGCTTTGAAAAAAGGCTTGCTCCAAAAGGGGTCCTCTCCACTCCTGCAGCTGTTGAATCACTTGCAGCTCATACAAGTCCTTCCTGGCAACAAAGAGGTCCACCCCACCCCGCCCCGCACAGGGCGGGGCGTGACACGCGCGGCTCCGCGCGCGCGGCACCTTGATGGACTCCACATAGCCACACTCTTCGGGCAGCGGCGGCCCCGAGCGGACGATGGAGGTGGCTCCCACGGTGCGGCAGACGCGGCGCAGCTCGAATTTGGAATTGATCTTCAAGGCAAAGATCCTGGGCCGCGCAGAGGTCTGGAGGATAGGAGGAGGAGGAGGAGGAGGAGGAGGAGGGAGGCCATTTTTAAACAACACATGGGAAGAGTCCGTGCTTTGAGAGGTTTGGTGTCAAACGACGATATATGTTTTCAAGGATGCTTTTGTTGGATTTATCAAAAGAGTACAGTCAAGTCATGGGATTAGAAAGTATTACAAACTTGTGGGCGGCGTGAAGCTCAGCAAACTCCAAATGAACAAAAACACAGGGTTACCCGGCTCAGCAAACTCTCTTCATCGGACTTTTATGACCAAAGCTTCTATAAGACCCAATCCAATTTGAACTATCTTTCCTTTGATGTTTGTCTCGGTCGGACCCAACGTAACCCAATCCAATTTGAACTATTCTTCCTTCGATTTTTCTCTCGGTCATCCTAATGCTACGGGAAGAGGTCGAGCCGCTTGTACTTGTTCAAGAAATGCAAGGCCATGTCCGAGATGGTCCCTCCGGAGATGACCACATCCACGCCCACCTCCTTGATGGCCCTGCGAAGCCAACCCGCCGCAAAGCACGGCGATAGAAGCCGCGGCTTTGGACGGTGTCTAACAGTCTCCAGGTGCCCGCTAAGATAGAGTAGCCTGTATACTAGACACTATGTAATAAGTCAAGTCTATTGGCCAAGGCATTTTTGTAAACTTCGGTGTTCAGCAGATATCAGCAGATCACTGTCAGAATGACCAAACAGCATCGGGTGGGATCTAGCACCTGGCTTTTTGATAATTACAAGATTCGGATCTCTGCACCTAAACAAACACATACAAAAACTATAAAAACTCAACACATATATCAGGCCTGGCGGTTGAGATGAGTGCTCGATCTCCAGAATACCAAAAATGACACTCACTCTGTGTGGGAAAACCAAATGGAAACAGCAAGCTGGAACCGCTTTAACCATCTGGAACCACCTGTTCCGATGTCTCTTCTTAAGCGACGATTCTTCTTTCCCTGTGAACCTGTCACCAGATCGATCCAAACAGTTGAGCCAGCTCGTCGATGGCTCCAGAAAACACCAATTCCAATGAAAAAGCAAGTCTTTGCCCACAAGGCTCCTCACTTAAAGAATTCACTGCTTCTGTTGCTACTTTGAAGCCAGTACCTACACCCTCCGACATGTCATTGCTTCACGAACTAACCCTCACTGTCAGTCAACTCCTTTTCATTTCGCTCCCGGACGAGCGCAACGCCCAAACCAACTCCACTGGGCGACTTTTGGAGTGCACCGGGCTCTCTCCACGTACCGGAGCAAAAAGACAGATGAAGAGGTGCCAGATTTTGCCGACCGTTTTGAACACCCACACATGGCTGGTGGATCTCGACGGCGCAAGCTGCCCACCTGATCATCTCCTCCATCTTTTGCTCCTCGTGAGTGCGGTTTTCGGCGGCGGAAGCAAGAACCACGAGACAAAAGCGTCAAAAAATGTCAAGAAGAAGCAGTCAAAACCTCTACAAGACTCCTCCAAGACACCTTCAGAAAGCGCATTTCAATCGTATAGCAAGGATATGCAAGGATTATATAAGTACTGGCTTCCCCCATGTTTGGTTTGCATTCGTGCAGGATGACCTTGTTGGACATGTGTTAAGTATATACATTTCACCCATGGATATGTATACCTTACAGGTCAATGCCATCATTTTTCTGGAGTTAGTTATACAAAAACATGATTCTGCTCTGGGTGCTTCTGCAGCTTCTGGAATTGACCCCATCCAAGTTCAAACTTGTTCATGCAAACTATCATTGAGTCATCAGGTACTCATGCGCTAAACCCGCTCAGTGGAGGCTGCATACCCGCTCAAAAGCCCCCAAGAAGGGCTGAATAGGTACAAGCTGGTCACAACAAATCACTCAACTAGTGTCATTTTGTCTTGTGTGGCCGGAACAACGGCAGCGACAAGTGGCAACAGCATCATCAAAATGATTCAAACATGTGGTGACTACAAAGAAAAAGACCCCCCAAAAAAAGCACTTTAAAATAGAACACATATTATTCACGACGACAACAACAACAACAACATTCCACAACCAAACACACAAACCAACCTACCAACAAAAACAACTAAATAGAGGAACATCCTTTTCTCAAGCATTGGAATCATTGGACCATCACAAAAACTGCAGGTCACTGTGTATATGTACTCATCCCGCACCTCGCCCTTGCTAAAGTTCATGAGCTGCTCCGCACTCTCAAGGAGGACGGTGCCCTTCGTCTCCTCAGGAAGCCACTGATTCTGCCAGTTCGCTGAGAAAATACACTCCCGAAAACTCACAAGGACGCTGGGAATGGCACCCTGAAAGACTGGTTTTCAGGGTCCATGTTGTCCAGCTCATGTGGCATCCCCTCTGTCAAATATAGAGACAACCCACACAGCAAATTCATCCTTTCAATCCGGGGCAAATGACTTTCAACAAACTGTGCCATGTGGTCATGTGGTTTGGTTCTTTCATTCCACCGCAAACTCATCATGTCAGTCAAACGAAAGCTCTTCGACCTACCTACCGACCGAAGCAACCAGGATGGAGAAACCAAGACGATCGACAGCAAGCAGGACGGCTTGGCTCTGCAGTAACACCATCCCCACCGGGAGGAAAAGAAACGCGTTCCCACATAACAACTGGCTCTGCCAAGGCGTCCGTACTCCCGAGCTCCAAGGCTTCCGCATAAATGGCCACCTGGTGCGAACGGTTCCCGCTTGCGCCAGCATGACGTCCGCCTGATGTGTGTGGATTTGGATGACTTTACCTTTGAGGTGTTTTTTTGAGTACCGTAAAGTGTCTGTCTCACTCGCTCATTCACTCACTCACTCTCTATCTCTCCCTGCATCGGCAATAGAACTTGCTTGGTATTTATCCTTGAATTGTGCTATAATGTGCCAATGTAGTACCTGACTAAACTGGGTGTTCTTTTGAAAGATTGGCAGTCCCCTTCGACTTGACCAAAGGCATCCTTCTGCCTTGGAGGGCTCCGAGCTAATACATCCAAACATGAACACGTGTGTCCATGTCCATGTGGCATAGGGACATACACATAATATGGGGTCCTGTAAAAGATTGTGTTTGCAGATTGGCTCTCCTGCCACGATCACAAGGACCACTTGAACAAGCAGAAAACAAGTCTTAGGCCCCTCATGGACCTGTGTCTCCCCCCTTCACAAGCAACACGTACAGCGCCCTCGCTCCCCCTCGCTTACTGAAACACTCGCCTTGGCCTTCTCCTTGCAGTTCTCCACGCCACTGCTTCGTCGAGCGATGGCCATGCCCTCCACCACGAAGGAAGAGTTCAAGTTTCCACCCTGAACCTGGCGTGGTGAGGCGTGGTGAACTGGGCCGCAGTCGATGAGTGCAAAGATAGCAATTGGATGCCTTCGGGGGTGTTTTGGACCGATGCCCAGGAAAACTGGCACCAAAAAACAACGCCGAAGACCATCAAGGTACTAATGAAGGTTATTGGTGGGATTGAGGCCACAAAGTCCGAGTCTAGAATCATCTATAATCATAGTATATATGACTTTAAATAATGAAACTGCTGCAAAGCATCTGTTAAATGAAATGGAAGGGTATGATAGGGATGACCATGCTTAGGGACCACGTGGCTTGGCTGCTTTCTTGGACACCAGGACCCTCCCCTCTGTCATGTGCCGCCTTCGTGACCCTCACGTTGTCCACATCGAATTTGCTCGGCGTGGGAGGCATCACTTGCACACAGGCCTAGCGTTGTGGTCCGTCACTTGACCCTGACCCAAACACTCCATGGGACTGTCATATTTGCCTACACTGCGGTGGTTGGGGGGGGTGAATGTATGCATATGGCAGTCCCATGGAGTGTCTGGGTGAGTGCTATCGGGGTCGCGACGACACGGTGCGGTTTCCTGGAACCTCCGATCACCTCTGACAGGGGGGACCATCCTGCGACCATCACAGCGCCTGCGCCTGTTGTATTGATGCATGGCTCATGGTCGAGAATTTGCGATGAGAGAAACAAGTGCACTTCAACTAGGAACAGCACGACTGTTTTTGTCCTACTTTTTCTATCAGAAACAACACTAGGTTAGGATAAACAATGGATAAACCAAACATCAGGTGCCAGGCGACCGACCTCTACGTGTCGGGCCACCGTGTCCCGGACGTCCGGCACTCTCGACGGCATGGCGGTGGGGCGATGCAGGTGGGGCGACCAAGCCATCGTAAAGAAGGCCATATTATGATCTAGAAACTGACTAAAAGAAGGTCAGCTTAACAAAGAATAGAATGATGATGAATGATGTCATACAGAAAGAACATGACTCAAATCTTTAAAGAAGGCCCAATCCGATCTGCGCGCCCATTCCGCACATGCGACCTGTCCAGATCCCACGATCGCCTTGGCCCTTGGGTGGCCCTTGGGGCGTTTTTGCAAGGGAGCCCGGTTTCCTGGAGTCCCCAAGTGACCGGGGGAAAGCAGACCGGCCTAATGTAGACTCTTGATTAATACACCGGACCCCCCGCATTTGAATGGAACATCCTCTTCAAAGAAAACGGTTTACTGATCAAGAGTCTACATTATATTGGAAGTGACCGGCCTAAGCCGGGAGAGGCATGAACTCAGCGGTTCAATGTTGATGGCTCTCAGAAGGTCGACACACAAACACACACACACACACACACCACAGTAGCTGGCTGGAAAAACACACGCGCCAGCGCCCGTGGCGGCGCGCACGCCAGCTGCCAGCGGTGGTGACAAAGGTCATCAAAGTGAAGTAACCAGGTCAAACACGTGAAACTACTAACAACAATTACCGCTATTTCTGATATACAAAAACAACTTAATTGTCTGTTTCGTATATTTAAGTTAAAAACATACATATTGGATGGTATATTCCGGTGTGACCCCCGTTTCGCGCCCAACGCGGAGTGTCCGTCTCCCTCACCCGGTGCCCCCGTGGAGATCCGGTGGTCGTTACGATGGACTCGCGGGTCCGCCTCTGCCACCAGCTTCGCCAATGGACCCTCACAGCCCAACTGCTTCGAAGAGATGGCCGTCTTCACGCACTTCGTGAGCCTGAGATATGCACCTTTACCAGGGCCGTCAAACACTATGCAGGGTGCAAGGATTACGTACTTTACAAACAACCTCGCTGAAGAGGGAATTGGCAGAAATGGGAGTTTCAGAAGGGATTCCTGGAGGGATTCTTGGAGACATTGGGAGAAAGATCAAAATGACAGCCAAGGGTGCAGAATCGGTGCCGTCCTAACACGCGATCGGAGCGTGTTGAGACAAAGGCTTCAAGGCTTCAATCCTGCCTTTGGTGGAGAAAATCGTCCGCATTCATGGGAGCTTCCTTTTGGATACAATCCACCCCAAGGATGGAGAAACCAAGGGTTCGTCTAAAAAGTCCAATTAATTGGTTCTGGGCATGTGCGGTCAAACTTGAGAGAGTTACAGAGAGAGAGAGAGAGAGAGAGAGAGAAAATCAATCAAGACACCTGGAACCAACCACGAAATGACATGGTACTCTTTGTCTTTGTCGAATGTCCGAGTGTCCCACAGTTGGGATATACATCTGCATGACAACCCCCCACCCAAACAAGCTCTGCAGCAACGGTTCTTTTGAAACATGACACCTATGAACCCCATGTCCTTGCCGGATCTTTGCAGTCTTTAAACAATACTAATCCCGAGTACCTATTTAAAAACGGACCCCTATTAGAAAAAAGTCATGTCGGAAACCCCTAAGTACGGTTTATATTTGTTTTAAAATTACCGCCCTTTCAAGCCGCTACTAACCTACCAAAATTGCCGACTTTGGAGGAGTTTTTTTTAATTAGGTTCCAAAAACAACCGTAACTGCCCACCTCTGTCCGCCCTGTCTATCCACCATGACACGCCGCGCTTACACCAGCAGGCTTTCCTTCCCCCAATGGCACGGACTCACGCAAACGCACTTGCCACCGAGGTCATGCAACACCGCATGGCACAGCGACATCACCTTTCGAAAGCTTTAGCTGTTAGTCTACTGAAGAATCACTATTCTAATGAAGGTTTTTGTAGGGGAAAAGGAAGACCCTTCGATCTGGAGCTTTTTGGCATTTTTGATACGAGTTTAATAATGGTTTTTATATAAAACTTTACTGATTTACTTTTTGGTTTTGAAGCTCTTCCCAGGTGACCTATTTTGGACCCCCCGATTTCAGGGACCCCCTATTAAAAAAAATGCGACCGAGGTTTCCTTATTAGTGGGGGGGGGCCCTCGTGCTTTTTATTAGGTGGACCGGATTATAACCAAAAAGCGTGCGGCAATTAAGGCTGCAGCCAAGCAGCTGCTCCACGCTTTTTAAGTCCTCACAGGACCAAGCGACTTGGGCGTTCAGGCATTCCAGCGCCTTGTCTCTCGCAAGCTCGTAGCCCTCAAAACTCACTGAGCTGTCTGGCGACATCGCAGCACTAGGACTTCCAAGTGAGAGCTGGACATATTGTTCCTGGTTCCCTTGACTCTTTCAAATGCACTGACTCCCTCGGATAAACGAACTTTCAACCGGTTCTACCACTCCAGCCATCTCGAATCGATGGCCTCACTTCCAACTCTCTGGTTACAAAACAAGTACAACATGGAGCTACAGGACTGCACGTGCCGCACGTGCAGGTATAACGCACCACCAGCGAATTACACACGTCTTCAGGGTGCGACTACCCCCATGCCAGGCTGGGAGGGCCCAGACCCCACACTGTGCCCATCCTCATGTGGGCGAGACATGACATCCAGGATCCGGAAGGTCTGCCCAGCCACGCTTGATGGGGAAAACACACACATCCCACCAACAGAAGAGAGTGGGACGCCACCAGGCCCACCCAAAAGACGTCCTTTTTGGGGGGCCTGACAGCGTCCCTTTCTGAAACAGAAAGGGGCTAGGCCAGGAAACACTTCTGCAGCTGATCCCACAGCGCCACTCTAGTGGCGCGCCGGCGTTCCGAGCAACACTCGACGGCCCGGAGACCCAACGGCTGTGCCTTGTAGACGTCATTGGCATGGATGCCTTCCTGCGACATGGCGACGTTGGTGAAGACGAGGCGAACAAGTGGCGAGTGGCGTCTGGTCACCCACTACAATGGTCTACATATTTAGAAACGGTCCTACATGTGGGAATGTGAGTTTCTATCAATTTTGGCAGATCGTGTGCAACCACAAGTTGCAAAGTGTCTGCACACATGTTTATTGCAATCGTTTCCGGTACTCCTCACGGATTTTCCGCCATGTTTTTCGGCCAAAGCATCAGCACACTCAAGCACAACCAAAAACCTCAAAAACACGACCATGCCTGGACCATCCAATTGAACATGCGCATTAATAAGCAATGGACTGAACCCTCACGGCGCGACAGCGCGCTCCGCAGGACGCTCCGCTCCTTGAGCAGCTCCTCCGCCCGCAGCAGGAGCTCTCCGCCGAAGGAGACACACAAGTTGGTGCCATCGCCCGACTCCTGCTCCTGAAGCCGGACCCAAATGGGCACGTGGACATACCCGTTCGGCCTCCAGTCGTACCGAACCTGAGAAGGTGGGACTGGGGTGGGTGCCAGGGGTGGGTGCCAGGAGGGTCCAAATACCTTCTGAGGAGGGACTTGGAGGTGTAGGGAAAATAAAAATTGTTTTGTGTTAGTTATGTGATTTTATGTGCTAACATACAATTGTTTTTTGCATATGGTGTACATGTTCTATAGATTCTACAATTGTGGCCTGTAGGGTGGCCACAAAGAGCTACATGGTAGGTCGGCCCTTAAGGGTGTTCAACAACTGTCCAACAGCTGCCCATTCGTTGGAAGCTTTCAGCCACTACTCCCCCAGGCCACTGTTCTTTGGAGAAAGGTTTGTCAAAACATAATATGTGTATACATGTACCATAAATAATGTATATATATATATATGATTGTACATAGTTGTTCAATGGTTGTTGACAGCTGCCCTTGGCCCTCAATCTCGGTTCATCTGGCCTGTTTGTCGTCCGCGTCGAACACCGGATGCTCTGAATGATATGTTGTTCCCCGCTCGGCGTGTCAAGCCCCCATCAAGATCCGTGTATAGTACTAGATCTTGACTGTTGGTGAATCAACTGAACCTGTTAGATCTGTTAGACGACTGCCTCCTGCAAAAACGGAGGACACCTTTTAAGCAAAACCGTGGACCGGTTTGACCGGTTTTCGGCACCGGCCCAGGAACGCCGGGGCGTGGGATTCCTGGGACTTGGCGGCCATCACGATGAGCTTGGCTGCTGGATGCATCACCTCAAGCTCCTGCAGGCCGACTCCAGGCGGAGTCGTCGAGGGTGAGAGAGCACTTGGGGGGGCTGCGATTGGGGGAAAGGTCATGGACTCTAGAGAGGGGCGGCCCTTATGCATATGTGTATATGAGAGAGCACTTATATAATGATACTTGAGTTTGGGATGCTGCACAAATGGTCTTCTCCCATCAAAACCAAACAAAAGCCAAGTGAGTTCTAGATACATATGAGTATTTCCTTCATGTGAGGGGAATAGACTACAATGACCTACACCTCAAATGCCGCTCTTGAAACTCTTGACTCCAGGAAAACATCACAAGGGCTAACTCCAATATCCAACATACAAGTCCGCAGGACCATGTTCCACCATATGCTTTCGTTTGTTCACTCAGTCGTCCCAAAGTGGAACACCAGAAACAGGCCATTTCAAGGTGCCACCATGCGCAACAGCTCTTCAGCTTTGAAGACCAGCGGCTGTCACGATGGTGTTGGTGTCGCTGGTGACGAAGTGCCGACCCAAGTGGTTCACAATGAGCTTGTTCATGCCTCATTGCAGTGGCCCTACGAAAGCACACTTCCACCATGCTGCACCATACACACGCATCCCGATCGCCGATCACAAGGGATCCTCCGAAAGGTTCCACAAGGATGCAACAAACGGCGAACGGCGGGGCCAGCGCGGGCAGTGGGCCATGCTACAACCTATAGCGCCTGCAGCTGCCTTCACTATGTCCTCAAAGGTGCTTCGGCTTCGAAGCCCAATCGAACAGAATTTTTTGGGTTACACTCCGACTCTCTAACATGGAAGATCATGGAAGTAGAAAGAAACCTGATTGTAAAGAAACTGGTACTTCCATGTCAGTGGGTCAGAGTGTAAACCTTTCGCCACCTGTTGGCCCCTGATGGCAACCTGATGGCAAACTGCTGCCTCGGGTTGAATGAGACTTAGCATTGAGAATCTTCCTCTTCGAAGCAGGATGCATCACAGGAATGCTGCCCTTGCCAAGGGCAAAAGTACAGGCAAGTCTAGGCAGGATATTGCCATTCTTCAGCCGGATGTTCTTCACGAATGGACTTTTCCTAGAGCTCCTGGCCCACCCCACCTCCTGAGCTTCGATGCTTAGGGCTTAGGGTGGGTGGGTGCCAGGGGGTAGAGGGTGTCTATCTAACCACCTAACGGACGAGCCCCGAGCCCGGAGCCCAGTCTCTTCGATGCCAAGAGGCCATATGGGCCTAAGGAACTCTTGGTGATCTGCGCCAGGTTCTTACCTCGGGCGACCAGCGACCCAGAGCCCGCAACGGATGGACGGGGGCCGGATCCAGGCGGATCCATCTCTTAAAACCCAAATTCTTTTGGGCTGACCGAAAAGCAGGACCTGTCCAAGATTCTTGCGTTCAACTGAACGAGGGTCTTGCTGAGCCTTTTGCGGTCATGGATGGCCATGGCCATGGCCACCGTGCTTAACGGACGAGTACGCACGCTCTAAAAGGCAGAAAAGTGTGCTTCCAGGCGGGATGTAAGCAGCTGGGTGGAGAAGGCGCCAAAAAATCGGTAGATTGGGGCAGTCACGGGCAGTCCAACTTCATCAACTTCCGAACTTGCTTGGGAATTGCTTGGGATTTTGGCTTCCCCCAGCCAAACGCCAGGTTCGAACAAGGGGACTTACACTCACGGCCACTAGAGGTGAGGACCTGGTAAGGGTACACCAGTACACCATAAATGTATCGATAGAGTCACCAAGGGGTGGAGGATAGGGGTCCCCATTATCTGCTCACTCAGGGACTAAAAAACAAGGAACGGCAGGAGCCCAGTCTACTCAAAACAGTTTTTAACGCGCCCCCCTCCACCACTCCACACCGTCACCATCCCAGGTACGGTATGTAAACAAAATCGATTTGTTTGCCACACACCCATCCCAAAAAAGGTTGGTCAGGCTTACGGAAAGCCCTTTGTTGGGGCCAAAGGTACAGGCCTCGATGTTCTTCAACAAGGCCTCGTCCACGCCGGAGAAGTGTTTACCGCCATCTTTCAGCAGACCTCACTGGTAGCAGTCGTGGGGTGCCCAAACATCACTGTGAGGATGGATAGCTCAGATCGTCCACCCCCCCTTTGAAAGGCGCAACAAACCTCAGATCTTCTTACTATATCCCAAAAGCTGTGTAGGGTCGTGTTGTATTTTAACATATTTTCACCGTCCACTACCCCCCTTAGACCTACAGGGCTGGGGTGGGGTAGCCCTCTGTAGGGTGTTCCGGAAGGAACGGAAGATTGATCGTCAGAAAGGACCGGACCTGATCCAGGGGATCTCAGTGGATCCCTTTTTCGAAGGAACTGCTGCTTACCAGCTTGGTTCTGTGATAGTTTAGGGCTCCAGCTATATGGTTGGAGCTCTAGGTCAGCACGGGTGGTGATTGGATGGAGCTGGGGGGATAGTGGCAACTGGATGTACTGGGTAGAGAACTCCCACCATCTGTTCACCCTCGTGACCAGGACCATCGAGGTCTCCACCCACCCTGTCCATGGGGAGACCAGGTGTCCTGCAGTGTCCGGTGAAAGAAACCAACTTCTCTCAGTACTGGTGGGCTTTCTCATCCGAAACAAAAAGAAGCGCCCCACCGGTGGAGGCATGCCATCTGTCCGTTCCTCCTAAACGTCCGAAATCTGTCCGAGGACACCCTTTGCGACCGCCCAAAGGGCCTTGTAGTCCAACTTGCTGATTGAACATCGCCATACTTTCGGCGAAATCGGACTACTCTCGTGGTCTTGAGCCGAGCTTTTCTGCGCAAGAATCCATTTTTAGGAAGCGAAGCTACCAAGCCAGGGACAGGTGCTTGTGCTGTCTGCAGGTGTTTGATGTTTGCATGTGTTTTTCATGCTTTTAGGGTCCTGCTCTTGAAGGAACAACACAATACGTCCGCAAGAAAGTTCTATATACACTTCTTCGAGCACTTTAAAACAAGGTGCAACTGTAGGTTTCATTTGGTTCATACATCCTTCAAGCAAATGTGAAAAGCTTGGGTGACATGGTGCAGTGGTGACGCAAAATCTATATATTGGTATTAATTATACCTTTAGGACCTACAATGCTGATCACCGGCACATCGCATCATGGTTCTTGACCCAGCACTGGGCTTGGAAGCAAACATCAAGCGAGTTCAAAAGCCTTTCACCTTCGGATGTTTGGCCGGTCGCCGCACCCGGCGCATGATGCGCGCATCGCGCATCGCGGGGTTTCCCCGCGGACCAAGGAGCTGCTTCCGCAGGGGCCGTGCGAGGTTGCAGTGCTCCGAGAAGTCCTGGACCACCTCCACAGGCTCCGGCAGTCCGGGGTCGCCGTCGGTCTCTGGGGCGGAAGAAGGGCCCAGAGACCGAAGGGCACAGCTACAACCCACGTCCCCAAGCATCGAAACGGAGGTGGGCCAGGAGCCCACCCTATAAGGGTCCATCCGGTGGCTCACCGCTCCGTCGAAGGGAAACGGGTGGACGGCAGTGGTGGAGGATACAGTTAGAAGTCCAATCAAGATTGGTTTTGAAGTGAAGGAAGTTCCCTTTCAGGTACCCTAAAGACCATATTTTGCTCCTTGACTCCGGAGTAACTATTCTGATATATCCAAATTCTACTCTCAAAGGGTAGTGAAGTCCTCCAACACCCTCCGGAACGAATCACTTTGGCCTTATTTTGGAGTTTCGCCACGTCTATCAGTCTCGCAGTTGTGGCGCCAGTAACACAAAGGAAAGTGATTTCAAATCAACTCCCTTCCAAAAAATCCCAAATCTACGGGTGGGTCCGTCCCCGGGGGTCCGTCCTGGAACTATCACGTCCTCACCTGTCCGTCCCAAAACGGGTCCGCCCGTTTTGAGCGAGGGCACGGCCGCCAGCTACGCGCTTGGGAAGTCACCGGCCGAGTGGCTTGGAGACGTGGCTTGGAGTCTTGGAGACTTGGAGGTGGAATCGATATCAACCAAATCATCACTGAATACAGGATCCTTCATCCAAAAGCAAAAACCCCAAAATCGATCAAATGCGCAAGTCTCCACCTCCGAACACATAATAGCAAGTCTCCCGAACGGCGCCATCTCCGGCGCCATCTCCCCTCTACTCTGTCCTCTACTCTCACCTCCCCTCGCCTGCATCTGCTGCTGCACTCGAGTGGAGTTCTCGTCCAAACGGGTCAACGTGCTAATGACTTCGTTGAGGATGATCTGAGTGGTTGAGACCCCCTGGAAAACTCCACCTGGACCCTGAAAAGCCACTGGTTTGTAGATGGAAAAACCGCCTTTCCGGGTCCTGACCTGGGTCCATGCTGAGTTTTCGGGAGTGAGGATCATCCGCGTATCAACAGGAGTTTTCCGGGTGCTTCGCGGAGATAGGATGGAGTCCTATATCAAGTCATGTCACTCCCGGGCTCCCGACGTGGAACTGCCAGCGTGTTGTTGGAAGACCCCGCAGTATGTAGGGTCTTCCCCCCATCTGGAGGACCAAGAGGCGGCCCACCCAACATAGATGTATGTATGCAAATATATGCAAATGGTTTTCCTCATTGACTCGTGTCTGTTCAACTCTTTTGCATTTGATCACCTGTGAGTCTTCTTCCGAAGCCCCGGAACGCCGGCGTTTCGCCCGAGGCGAGGAGGCCGCGGAGCGTCTCCCGGAAAGCCCGGCAAAGCTGATCTATGTATGGAATGAACATACACTCTGACGAACACATCACATGGAAGTGGATGGCACTCGCTGTTGGTCGAGGAAAGTAGTCTTCCAAGTGACCATTGTCCACTTCCATGTTAGTGAGCCAGAGGGTCTTTGGACAACCCCTGAAATGAACCGATGTCTGGCCGTTTCGGTGAAATCCGGTCCAGTCCCACCAGCAGTCACATGTCGGAGTGCGATCCATGGAGGAAGTCGGGGTGCCCCTGTCACATCCACTCACTGGATGGGACGAGCCACACCACCCCGAGAGGTGATTTTTGGTAGCCCTAGGGCTCCAGTCGTACCTGCTCAGGTTCGGTATGACTGGACCCTCCTGGCACCCACCCCAGTCCCACCTTCGAAACGAAGGGAAGACTGGAGCCTGGAGCCCTAGGGTATAGATGCTAAAATCGACGATCATAGGACCCGCGGACCCACCAGTCGAGTGGCACTATTGACGATGGCCCCCAAGAGCATGGTGAAGCACACGTAGCCGATCTCCGCTTCCGTGAAGGCCGACATGTCGCCGAAGCCCACCGTGGTGAAGACCGTCAAAACGAAGTAGAAGGAATGCAACCATTGCACCTGAGGATTGCACCGTGGCATACAAACGAAGTGGATTCAGGAAGGGGGCGCCCAACCTCAGATCGCTGATCAGCTTGACTTCAGCCTGAGTCAAGGGGCTATCCCAGACCATCCAAGCGTGGAAAAGGCACATTCATTTACCCCTTATGACCCTCAGGTAAGTAACTTCTTCCATCCATGGAGTGTCTGGGTATAGTCATCTACAGCTTCTAGCCTCTAGCCACCTATGTAGTCTATGAACAACATACTCCATCCATCACAGCTCCCTCCCAACCAAAACCACTTGAAGCATGTCTCGCTGCCATTGCCACCACCCCTTCTCTGCTCCCCTGACCCGGGCACCTCTGGGCTCTGCAGTGTTCCATCGCCCTTGAAGACCAGATTGCCACCGCTGGAGTCCACGATGCGCATGCCCAGCCAGGTGTCTTGATACCTCGCAGGCACCGAGGTATAAGGTACGGTGCTCCACCCGGTGCCGGTGCTCCAGGCGAAGCCGGTACGGCGCGGGTGGGACCGGTCCACCAACCCCAGCTGGACCACTGATGGGAGCCAAGAGATTCCAAAGAGGTTTCGAAGTCCAAGGTGGGAGTCCAAACACCATCCAAGCCATCCAAGAGTTCCCTCATTTTCCAGTGGGCTATAGAGCTCCAAGTACCTTCACTTCTGAGAAGGTGTTTGAGGTGCGTTTGGCAGGTCCAAAATACATTCTGAGGAGGTACTTGGAGCCCTAGGGATGGTTTCAGAGTGATTCAAAAGTGATCATGTTCATCCTCAGGCATGCTCTTCAATAAACTCCCAGCCTTTAGGTCCTTCTTGGTGTGCCCGACCTGGCTTTGCACTATATGTTGCTCGAAATTATACCACACAAACGAATCCGGCCGCATTCTTCCATTCTTGGCAGTGCTGAGTCGTACGTCACCTGACGTATGCTCCAGCCCCGCTTGCGGTGGACAGGCACTCCAGCCCAGCACTCGATAAACAGGTCTCCTTCAAGTGGCAGCTGGTGACCTCTTGGAAGGTCCAAATACACAAAAATTTTCCCTATAGGGCTCCCGGCCCATATCGTCAGGTCAGGTGGTTAGTGCGGTTAGAACCCCCCCTGGCACCCACCCCAACCACCTTCGGATGTGGTTGGAGCCCTGGATCCGTCAACCCTTTCCAACATACTGGCACCACCCGGTGGATTCAGCCAAGCTGGAGTGTCAGTCTCTCATCCTTCACGGCGCCCCCGCGTTCACGGCCGCAAAAACCCTCCAGGGAAGCCCAGTGGCGGCACGGAGGTCTGCAAAGCAGCACAAAGGTACCAGCCACAGCACACCATATGGGCCACCCACGACTCAGGAGACGTCGAGTTGGTCTCTTCGTCACCCAGACGTTGCTGGTTGCAGCTGCTGGCTTGCTTGGTGCGTTTCTTTTTTTATTCGGGCAACCGACTGGGAGCTGGGATAGAGTTACAGTACCATTCTACCAAGCCCACATTTACTCCATGTGACTGCCATCTGAATGCCATATCATATATGCCGATCAGTTGGGATGATTTGGGGGGTCAATTGATTGGCATATATGGCAGTCCCATTAGCCGTGTCTGGGAATATGAAAACCCCAGGCTGCCTATGAGCTGAAAACAAGCTGCAAGTCACTCTCAAGATAACGATTCCAGGTCCCAGCACCCTCCTGTCGGGGTGCCCTGTCTGGAAGCCTAGGCCGGTAGTGTGGGGTAGTCCAGCCAGGACACCCCGAAGGTCGGAGGGTCCAGGTCTCCAAGGACCAGGCAAACGCGTGGGTCACGTGGGTCACGTGGGTCACGCGGTCCGAGAGGAGTCCAAGTCATGGCAAACGTCGCCCTGAAGCTGACCAAACATGGAAGGGTAAACCAGAATAAACCCAAAGGAACCGAACTGTTCCACGGTTCAGGGAGTGTTGTCTTCCCGAATTCGAAACAAAGTGGCATATCAGTGAGCCAGGAGACCGCTGACAGACCCTGAACAAGAGTCTGCCGTAGATGCGAGGTCCAGCCTTTCTTTTTGACATCCCCAGACTCCTGGATGTGGAAAGTTGTTGTGACATACTGGAGGGATTTGGTCTGATCTGGTGAAGTTGTGGGGTTGCTTTTTCACACCTGGCTGGTCACCCCTGCCACCAGCCATAAAACACATGCCACTGGTCCTTTGGGCGCGATTTCTATGGCAAAAACCCAAAGACTACAGACCTGAACACATGCATAACACAGGTCCTCAATAATGGAAACAACGATGCCCCCCGGACAATATATATAAATATGCACATACATAAATGCATAATTACATACATATATTACATGACATTACAGTACAGCACAGTACATTACATTAGATTACAATACAATACATACACTCATTAGTTACATTAGGTATGCATCTTCCTTGGGCTGTGGAAATGGTTTTGTGAGAGTGCCTTTCACTCCTTGCGTCCAAGTGACCAGCATGCAAAACAAATTGATAATCCTCAGGAGAGTCGTGAGCTTCGAAACAGCTTGAAGTTTTCACATAAATGATTAAAACCAAGCAAACGTGATCAGCAATGGCCGACGTGGCTCTGGTTCTGAACCAAAGTGAAGTCGACAAGAACAATTTGCAGTTAACTTCATTTAAGTTGTTGCTGGTCTACATGTTTGAGCTGTGTTCAAATGTAGATTCTTCCCCCTCCAAAAAGTAACATGCCGAGGATTTGTCTCGGCTCATTGACACAGTGTGCGACTGTCCTTCTTTTAGATCTTCGCACTATCCCCCTTGCTGGCAGCACCAAGCCGCACTGAGATGGCTAGTAATAGACTGCTGAGATGGCGGACCAAACGCTTACAACGTTTACAACAAAGATAAAGTTGCTCAAGTGGCCCAAACAAACGAAGTTGTGTTTGGCAAAAAGAACCTCGACTCAACACCCATTCCAAGAGAGGTTACAGTGACACGTCACCTGGGGTACCTACAGGATAGTCTATAGGGTTCTTCCACCTCCTGGTCATTTTCCCTAGGGCTCCAACCACCTGGTCTAACCACCTTCCTCGGTGGTTGGGGTGGGTTTGGGGGGTCTAACCACCTTCTGAGGATATGGTTAGAGCCATCCAACCACCCGTCAATGTCAACGACGCCCCAACCCCATCGATGTCAAGGTGCCGAACGCCCCGGAGATTCCGGAACTGTGTCACCATGGGGCCTCAGGCGCCCGAACGAACCGAGCGAGGTGGTGGAACGGCAGGTGGCGCTGTGAGATGATTTTGATGGTTGAATAAAGAACCCGGTGAGAATGGTTTTAGACTATTTTTAGAATGTATTTGTGTTGATGTTTGATCATTTTGCATCTCAAAAAACATCATCAAACTGCAGTCTACTTGATTCACCGGATTTGGCAACACCTGTGGGCTGATCCACTGGCGTGGAGCGAACGCGAGGCTAAAGGCACTGGTCCTTCCTGAAGCCACCGTCTTTTCTTTCCCCAAGCACCTTCTCAAAGGCGCTCCAAGGATCATGTGGATTCCAAGGGTCTGGGAAAGGAGTTACACTCCCACAAGACCAACATACACCTCCCACCAAACCACTGGGTGTGTGTTCCAGAAACTGCCGCAGCCTTCCAGGGAGAACTAGCAACTTGGGTTGAAGAAACATGGAGAAACTTGAAGGCTCATCGATCGCATCGATCGCCGTCCTCCAGTCATCGCAAGACACCCGGTTCTTTCGCGATCGATGCCAAAGAAATGAACTCTTCCATAGAGGTGATCTCCCATGTTTGCTTCGCAAAGAATGGGAACCATGTCTTTCACTCCTTAGAACCTTCCCTACTCTCAAGCGGATGTCTGCGGTCCCCGCTGCGCAGCGGATGTCTGCGGTTCCCTCATGTCCCCGCCCGCCGTGCGCCCAGCACGTTCGGAGAGAACTCACGTTCTGCCAAGCAGCTCTCGTCCAAGAAGCGAATCAGCTTCCTAGACCCAAGGCGCCAATGGCGTCAAGAAGAAATTCCGAATTCCCCATACAGGGATGTAAAGAGAACCTGATATAATTGATCTGGAGTGACTCCAGGGTTTCATCGATGATAAACAAAGAGCAGTTAGTTAGTAGGGTCAGTTTTCCTATTTTACTCTATGTTTGCCTGTTTGACTTGGGTGGTTGCAGGCTCCAAACATCTCCAAACCATAAGGTTGTGTACAGGGTGAAAAGCTAAGCACCAGGACCTTCCCAGTCACCTTTTGAGATCCCAGAATGAGGTCACTTAGGCCTTGAAAAGGTCACTTACCAATCCTGAAGAGGTCACTGGGAAGGTCCTGGTATTTGATTATTCATTGACGGTTCTCGAAATAACTGCCTTGATGTTTCTCGACATGTCTCGAGCGGAAGGAGGACGGCAGCTTCGGTCAATGCCCAAGGGACACGATAGGCAATAGTATATAGAGTCACTTGAGCTCCTATAATAAGTGTTGATTGGAAACGATATGAAACGATTCTGTATCACCTGGCATGATCAAAAAAGGAAACACACACACAAACCATCGATTGTCGCCCGCGCGGCGTCCCTTTTTGACATCTATACTGGCATTTACTGACACAAACTGACTTTGGCCTCCCATATCACCCCCTGTCAATTCTGGGATCGTTCCATCTCCGTCACACCGAGCATCGAGAGTTGAATCAGCCGCACCAAGCGCGCCAGGCGCGACATGCGCTGCAGGCGTGAGAAACGGGTCACCTGGTGGATGTCACCGGTGCAAAACACCGTTCAACGACTGGTGGAGGAAGAAGAAAGCCTTCCATGTGTTGAAGCAGTTCGGTCACCATGATCCTGATTCGCTCCTAAGTCTGGGTGCGAATCATGCTTCTGAGTCAAGTCCCAATTTGTTCAGGCGCAAGATGCTAGAAGCTGACTCCAGGTGTGCGTCTTAGGACCTCGGGAGTTCATCGATGTTAATCGCATGTCTGCTTTCTCCCTTGGAACTTGGCGATGACTTGGAGTTGGTTTCGGAAAAAAAGACGGTCAACTCGACCATCTGACTCCCTCCACCAACCACCTCCTGGCACACTCAGGAGTTGGTCCTTAGATGCTCTACAGGCTTGGCGATGACACCCGTTGCTCGCGGCTCGCGTTTCCAACGCACCTCGAGGATATCGGCGCGCCTCAGCTGGAGCTTTTCAGATCGAGTTGATATCTGTTGACCACAGGGGTCCGTCTGCATCCAGCTCTCACGGTCAAATTGAGCCTATATTTGGCCACAAACCCTGCGATGTAAGAAGTGCATCCATGTTGGCTGAAAAGAAGAAAACGGACAAGGCAAACTCATGGACACCACCGTTTGTGATTGAAGTAAGAGGAAGCAAACCCAATAGTACTTGCTTCGACGAACATTCATACACTCTCCACGTGGTCTAGAGTCTAGAATACACTACCCAAACGATCCATGTCAGCAACTATGGCATTTGACGATCTCCTTTGGCTTGTTGCGCTTATTGGTCCCGCTTCGTGGGTCGACCCAGGCCCAAACCGCCCGCCGAAGTCTCGGTAGCAGCGACCCCGACCCCCAAACACCGGGTTCCGGCCCACAACTCGGGTCCCTCCGCAACGGATGAAAACCAACAAAAAGTGGTACATCTGGCACCCAACAAACATCACCCTACTAATTATACTCAACGATGTCTTTTGAAGAAAGACACATCGAATCCAACCAGGTCATCAACCCCTTCTCACCTCCAAAAACGCGCCCAACCAGTGAACCCTTCATTTTCCAGGCACACGTCCGCCGCAGCGATGGCTTCGATCAGCTGCGGGGGGATGCAGGCCACCAGGTTGGGGACAAAGTAAGTCCTTCCGGCCATCTGGGCGGCAAGGATCACCATATTAGGAAACCATGAAAGGACCCCCTTTATGTCAACAAAAACATCTACTAAAATACACTCAAATCCATGTGTAATTCCACTCAAATCCATTTTGATCCTTCCAAAGTTGGACCAGAACACCGGTCACCACCGTTGGCTGTGACGGAGACCGCGGTTTTTGTCTTTGGACCGGTCTCTTTTTGGGGCTCCGCCGGGGATGGAACCCGGAGATGGACACCCCTAACGGCCCAGGAGGGCCGGCCATGACCTGGGGCCATGGTATATGACTCCAGCACCCAAACCCAACTGGGGGCTGGTCATATATATATAGTCACTGGAAACAATAAGCTACTAGTAACAAGTGCCACGCTAGTAGTAACAG
>CAXAMN010012670.1:140559-182291 GCA_963970005.1 Durusdinium trenchii
CCTCGGGGCACACACTGGATGATATGCAGCCTGCCTTCTGAAGTTCACCTTGCTTAACATGGGCCATTGGGTGATATGTTCATGTTGCTCTCTTCTATTATATGTCATGTGTGGCCGAATTGGTGTGATCAATGCCTAGCCCAAACCGGGTGGATTGTTTTCTTGGAATTCTAGGCAATGAAGTCGGGCTTCTACTGGATCTGTCAACACACCAGAACACACCAATTCGGCCATCCCTTTCTTATCATGTTCTTTCGTCCCAGTCTGTTCTGGACGAAACGTCTTGGTGCGCGACCGAGATCACAACGTCTGAAGCGTCGAAAAATGAATGATATGTTTCAGTGAAGCCAGTGATGATGATGACGACGATGATGATCTTGATGATGATGATGGTGACGACGACGACGACGACGACGACGACGAGGAGGAGGAGGAGGAGGAGGATGATGATGATGATTATGGACGATGATCTGACATAGGTCCATGATGGCCCATTCTCACCTATGTCATTTCAATGGGCACCAGTGTCTTGTCTCACCAGTGCACTTTTCTATACTATATCGACATAATAAATACAACAAAACCATACAAAACCAAAGTACAGGCATTGTGTCAATTTACACTTTGATTTGATCGGTGCTCTTCTTTGAGTCTTTTGCAGTCGCCGTGATCGTCCGTCCTCAAGTAGTTCCTCGCCGTCAACTTCAAGTCGATGACCTCGTGCCCCTGGCAGGAGAAAGATCCAGGCAGTGCATCGAAGGATGAAGAACTTCCCTGAAATTCCTGAAGTCGCAGTGCACTAGTTATAGGCTCTTGATTCTAGTTCAACCCCCCATCATATATGAGGAGGTTTTTGAATCCAAAAGGGGGTGGGAGACCCAAGAGTCTACCAGAAACCGTCACCGCCACCTGGCGGTTCTGGTGGCAGACCGGTGCTCTTCATGAACTGACGGGACCCTACCGGACACCGCCTTGGAGTTCTTGTAGCTCAAGAAGAAGTTCAACACAAGGTCCACATAGAAAAGACCTAGCGGATGAGAAGGGCCGCAGGATGGAGCAAACATCTGAGTTTCACAAACCGCATGAGAACACTCAAAAGAATAGAAACTGATGATGTTACTGAGTGAACATGTCCGTTACTTTGTCTAAGTCTAATTTCTTCAGCAGTACGCATTTTTTTAACACATCTACTCATCTACATAAACATCCCACATCCAAAATCAAAACACGTGACATATATATATATATATGCAACGACAAGCCAAGCAAGAAAAGCTTCACCTTGCCAAGGTGCAATTCACCACGAAATCCAACGGACGGTCCAACATGCCCTGAGAGAAGGACGCCAACTCGGAAACCGCAACTCGGTGGAAGGAAGAGGTCTGAGCATTGGGAAAGGGTGATGGCGGTTGACCAGGCGCTACTACTTTTGATGGATAGGCTACTGGATACCATCAAGGAAACACAATATAGAATGCCAGAACTGCATGGAATCGCATAGAACAGACCAAAGCCTGCACAAAGCAAGGTTCCCATAAAAACCTTGCAGTTCCATAGGGAGGATCTGGCTAGCTCGCATCTTGCGAACGCCTCCTTACCCGCATCCCAACCGCGAAGCCTTTCAATCTCTGTCGAACACACCTGGAAGGGAACTTCCTTTACTTCACTCAGGTCAAGTATGTTCGACTGCAGGAGAATCATATAAATATAATCCCAAGTATAGAAAGAGTTTTCAACATTCGTCTCAATGGGGATCTACTTTTCTATGTGGAGGTCAGCAACTGCCTCCGTCGAAGCTGTCAACAAGTGCGCACCCCAAAAAAGAGGTCCAAAATGGACCAATGAGGCGAATCTCCGTTTCACTGTATCTGGGAGCAAGGCATCTGTGTGCATCGATGTTCCCAAATACAAAACATACAATGCACTGGCATATATATCATATAGTATAACTATATATAATACAACTATAAACACAATACTAATTATTAGAGGACACTGCTGATTTCCTATAGTGATGCGGAACCAACCCCAACCAAAACCAAAGCTCCCATTAAACCGCACCCATATCTGAGAATTTCGGCTCATCACCCCACACCTCCTCAAAAAACGCCGCACTCAGTCCTGCGTCGCTTGCATCTCCTGGTTGACTTGAAGGTCGATGAAACATAGCCTTGCTGCTCGGTCTCGGCAGTTTTGCCAGGAGTGTGTTTGTAGTAAATGGATGTGTATTCTAATAGAGGGATCCCCAACATAACCAATGGGTTTTAGACTCTATTGTCCTTCTTACAGGGGGTCGAACTGGGAGGATATATATTATATCTATACTCAGTGGATCTCAGGTAGCCAATATAAGTATATACGGAACCAAGGTTTCTACGTCGATGTTTTTAGTCTTTGCATGTCTTTGCAACCACTGGTTCCCGGAGAACCACTGGTTCAATGGTTTGCCCGGATCTTTTGGATGGTTTGCACCTGGTAGGGGGGGGGTCAGAGACCGGCGCTTCCTTAGCTGCCGAATCCATCTCTTCCAGCCGACGGGTCCTTGACCGGTGAGGACACATCCGTGAACGACGGGAGAGACCTGTGAGTCACACGCTGGGCCATGACACGATGACCAAGGCACTGAAAAGGGAAGTAGGTCGCAGTGTAAAGCAACCTCGCCACAGGAGTTGGAAGAAGGAACTGTGACAACCTCGCCCAAGGGGCTTCTTCAATCATGGGAAGCCTTTCGCCCAATGCTAAAGATTCCATGTCAAAGGTATAGGTTCTATAATGGCTTAAAGAACGCAGTGACACGAGTATGATCAAAGTCTTCCAATGGTTGCCCCCATTATATATACTCGGATTGAAAGAACACTCACAAACGTCTGCTGGCTGCGG
Source organism: Durusdinium trenchii (assembly GCA_963970005.1). Taxonomy (NCBI): domain Eukaryota; class Dinophyceae; order Suessiales; family Symbiodiniaceae; genus Durusdinium; species Durusdinium trenchii. The sequence goes on from CAXAMN010012670.1 coordinate 143,440, forward strand.
CTTCTTCGGCTGCAAAAGAGTATACGCTCCAAACTCCCACGACAACGGAGGACACGGTGTAGACCACCACAAATAATACAGTAGACTCAGTAGATACAATATGGGTAGTATTGTATATATCCCAAGAACCAATCACACAGTGGATCATGATGGTTCAGTTGCAGGCTGTTCTCTTAACATGCTCGGCTAAGAATTCATGTTGGAGGATTCAACGTAGGAAGTCCTTGAAGGCAAGTTGCAGGAACAGCACCTGAGCACGGTGTTTTCGCAGTCGTTTCTTCGGCACATGTTTTCACCCGCGGCAGGATCCGCAACGAACATCGATGTGTCCCAACCTCCTAGGCACATCTTAAGAAACTGACCGAACTGTGAAGTTGAAGAAACCGACCGAAACTGCCGACATTTGACGACCAAGACTGCCCCCACCCCCAGGATCCCCCGTAAAAATGGTGACCGTGGAGGTTCGTTCCACCTCATTCGCTCTCCAGCAACGAAGCACCTTCGTTCTCCATGAGTCCAATGGTCGACCTCTGCATCCACTTGGCCCAGAGTCTGGGCCCAACCCGTTCATTAGGAATGGGCCCCTAAACAAACCAGGGTTTTGCACCCGACCAACATGGGATTTTAATTCAATACGGGGAGCCCGTAGGCTGGTCTATTTTCCTTCAAGGGGGGTGCGGGGGATGTATGGGAGGTCTCCCTATTCAATGCACACCACATCGGCACCCACCTTGCTAAATTAGGGTCAGGAGCACTATATTGGCAACTCCAGAGACCGTGATCCTTTGAACGAGTCAACACCATGCGCCCCGTTTCCAGGCTAGAAAAACGTCGTCCCTGCAGCTCGACCCTTTCTTCTCACCCAAACATACCTGGGTCTTCCAACTATGCCCAATTTCTGCCTTTTCATCCGTATAAACAGCAATAAACAGCCAAAAGGCAGAAATTTGGGCATAGTTGGAAGATCTAGGTATTTACATTGACCCCCCCCCTGAAACGAATTCTGCCAGGGCACGATCATATTCCAAATTCGCCGGATGTAGGAGTCTTCCGTCAGGATGACCCACGGGCACAGGGGTGCGGCTTCTCAGCGGAGTTTGGACGTGGACGTGGTTGTTGGGGGAAGTTGGTGAATATTGAAGGAACTGGGGGAAGCTGTTGGCGGCAACTCCCAGTTTCAAAGGAATAGTTTTGGGTCCCATCCTCTGCCCCCTGGTTTTGTGCGCAAATGATCCTCCGCCACCCCCCCACATGATCCAGTACCCTCCAATAATAGGCACTCTGACATGAAACTGCTGGTGTAGATGGCACGTTTTTGGGGCAGGAAGCTGCTGGCGGAACTCCAACGGAAAGTTCCACCAGGTCGTGTTCCAACTCTTTATGAACGACTTAGCAACCGGAGGAGCTTGAGCAAGGCTTGAGCCCAGCCAGGTAGGCCGTTCATCCTATCAAATGGAGAATACCCATGATCTTTGCAGCTGTGGCAGCGGGGTGGCGGACCCGAGTGAAGATAGGCCCAAAGCTCCGAACACGAGACTCCGCAACAAAAAAGGGAGGCGGACCCGGACCTCCCGCCTCGGCCGGGAAGGAACCGCCCACGGACAACGGCGGTGTAAGCGGTGCGAAGCAAATACTAAGGGTGCAGAACGAGCGGCTGTTGGGCAGGTGAATCAGCCGGCCCAAGCTCTTCACCGACTCGAAGGACGAGTGCTGCGCCTGAACCGAGGGGGACATCTTCCGGAAGGCCACCGTCGAAGTGGATTGAGCGGATCGAAGCTGCGTTTCTGTTTTTTTCAGCTCCATTGCACCTACCATACCGACATTGGGGTGGTTGCGACAGGGGTCAATGGCATACATTCCAGTCCCATGGATGGTCTGGGTAATACTGAAACTCCCTTTCACAGGAAATGGATGTAGAGGAAAGGGGTCGGGATCAGAACCTCAGGTCTTCTCCAGTCTTCTCAAGTCTTTGGTCTTCCGCGAGAGTGCTGGTCTGGGTAAAAGGTCATCCCCTTGAGGCATCGGTGTCCAAATTCATTCCTCAGCTGGCGCATACATATGCATACCCTGATTTGATGTGGAAATGACTTGTGACTGGAGGGTCCTACCTTTTCAACTGGTCTGTGGATCTCCTCGAATGATCCATACCATTTGGAAGTTAATCATTATCATTATACCTGAATGGTGTTGATCTCCATACCTTGGGTCTACCCCATTACAAGGAATGGTGGTTCAGCTGCAGGCCTTGTTAATCGCGATGTTCTTCTGCACCGACTGTTACAGGTATCCAGGTATGTTAGGTCGATTCTATTACCAGCAACAGTGAATGATTACGTTTCATTTGCATGCCTTTGCTCTCAAATAGTGACCTTCTGGTTTGAAAACCGACGGCTCATCACAGGTCTATATTCAAACATATTCAAACAAACCTAGCATTCTCCCTAGGGCTCCAGTCGTGCCCCAACCGTTGAGGGTCAAAACCGAGGTCCAAGGCGTCTGGGCGACCCCGCCTCGACGCCATCCTTCTCATCTGACCGCTCGCTTGCCTACCCATTCCAAAGCATCCATTTGGGACTGGAGGAGGTTCATTCCCAAATTAACCGAATTAACCTCCTCCAGTCTAGCATCATGGGTCATTCCAAAGCACAGGGTCATAGCACATTTCTCCGAATTAACCCTGTGCGACCCATGATGGCACCCCGGTCTTTTCCATACAACTGTTCGAAGTTGCCGGATGGATGGCAAAAAAGATCCACCTGGATGCTGCGGATGGCCAGCCCAGATGACCGGACGATGACGAAAACCAACGACCGCACATACAACCAGCTCGTTGAGAAACACTGCTGCAAATACTACCTGGAGCACTGCTAAAACACCAATACCCGTCCCCAAAGACTCAAAATGGGTTCAAATAGACACTTCAAAATGACTTCAAAAAAACTCCCAGCCGTAGACGGTTCATTCATGCCGGACTGCAAAACCGCTTTTGGAGAGGTTGATTCATCCATGAAGGTTAGTAGCAAGTGCATCGCTCCTAGTAGCAAGTGCATCGCTACAAGTAGCAAGTGCATCGCTACTAGTAGCAAGTGCATCGCTACTAGTAACAAAAAGCTAGCAACATGTCAAGTCGACATTTAGGAATTCAACCGCTGACTTCCATCTCTCGACCCGGTGCCCTTTTTGTGCCCGCCTTGCCAAGCGAGCTGGGACTTCCGCCTGGAGCGACGCGGAAACGGCGGTATGGCTCGGTATGGCTCGGTGCGAACACGAAGGAATTGGCATGAAGACTTGGCAAAGCTCCTGGCAATGTATGTCAGTGGCAAACCACAGACTTGGCGAATTGGCAAACCTCCTGGATCCACGCACTGACACACAAGAAGTTGCTCTTGACAGTGTGCTGAAGTGTGTGGTCAAAGAGTTTGACCGAGACCCCAGGCGTTCCGACGTCGACCGCCGACCGCCGGTTGGGGACCTCCCGGGAAGCCCACCGGTTTCGGCCGGGTGCTTCCAGCTCTCCCAGGTGGTGGGGATCTCTTCCGCCTTCACAAGCTTCAAGAAGAGGCAAACGCGGAAGACCGAAGAGGATCCTCACCCTAAAGGAGTGCTATGGTGAAAGGAGAAGATAACACAGGTTCGCTGTGGTCCGCGGGCGGAGTTTGATGCTAAATTCATCATTAATTCACAAAACCAAAGCCAAAGCTAAATTCGATGAGGTTCAAGACCAAATTCATAATTAATTCACTTAAAGACAAAGCCGTCAAACCATGAAACGTTCAGGTTCACAGCCGCCGGTCACCATGGTCCTTCAGGAGAACTTGGGCAGGAGGATTGTTCTGCAATTAATGTCAAAACCATGCAAGAGATACACAAGCTACTGATTTATGATGCCCTAAGAATGCTTGGGACCTCCATGGCAGGGGTCTGACCCGACACCTTCGCAGGGGTCCGGACCCGAACTAACAAATTCTCTTTTGAGAGCCTGGATTCTTTATAGTTAGAGAGCTGGGTAGAATTCAGCTGCCCAGCTCCCGGCCGGTTTTGGTGCATGATGCATGATCACCTATCATTCAACTCAGCCAAACCACCCACAGAGTTTCACATTCCAAGCGGCCTAGAGTGTTCTCCCCCATCAGCCATCACGGCCGCTTGTCGCAGCTGTTGCTTGGTTGTCCGTTCAGCTGAGTGTCGCGACTTGGTGAGTGAGGTGGGTATACAAGGGTCAGGGGTTGGGCAGGGGGTGGCCAATGTTTGCCAGGTGCATCCGAACAATCAATCTATGTTTGGCCTCTAAAATCTTCTATCACCTCTCGACCAAAGAGGAAGAATCCTCGTTGAATCCGGTCGTGATAGTGATATTGTGGAGTACACCAAATCATCCTCAAGATATCCATCATTCATGACCTCACGTCAGTATATGACTTTCTGCTATTTACATTGAATCCGAGTCGAACAAAATGGTAGGGGCAAAGCCGCACTGGACAGGCTGCAAGTTCTTGTCTCTCTGGCCTTGAGCCAGTGGCTATCAAGTCACTTGGTCCAAGAAGACCTCAAGAATCACTCACCAAACAAGCTTGATGGCATAGGTCGTGGTCCCAGAGTGAACCCTAAAAGAGGATGTAATGTATGTGTTTTTTTTTGTGGATGTGGTCATATGTCATGATGAAGCTTGTGGCCAGATTTGAGACAATACAACTTTCTGTCGGATTGGGAACACTAATTGTATGCCGATTCTCGGCTCTCATCAATTCTTGCGTCATGGCCCATGGCTGCTGTTCTACTCGCAGAATGTGAACCTCTTCTTGGGATAGAAGAGCGCCCCGTGCCCGAAGCTCAAAGATCTTGGATTGGAAGTCGGATGCAGCTTTTGGATGCCTTTGGTGCATTTTGGTGTACAATCTGCGCTAGGCGTACCCTCCGACTAACACATCACACGGATTTTTCCATTCCCTGACGATCCATGACCACACATAGGTCACAAATAGAAATGATCTCAGGATATGCATACGTTTCTATTGATCGTGTTATTTGAAGACGTTGTCGAATCACAGATTGGGATACCTGAAATGTATATAATTCCAGTATCATTGTCGGAGGATAAGACCATGAAATCCCAAGAACCAAGCATACCAGGGCGTGACGAACCGTGACAGACCGTGACCGTGACAGACCGTGATTTGTCTATTTTGTCCCTTTAAAAATGAGGTCATTGTCGGACTCCAGCGTGACAACCCGTGACGAATTTGAATTTGGGATCGTTGGTTTTGTGGTTTTTGGGTTCTGTGGTTTTGTGGTTTTTGGGTCTGAAATGATCTCGTTTTTTGAGGTCGGACCTCACAGAGTGAGGTCGGAGAGCCCCAGAAGACACAACCCCAAATGTTGGCATATAGAGCTAACTTTCGATCCTCAGGGATTGAAACCACTTCCATGTGACGTGTTCGTCGAAGCGGAAGTTGCGCTTTTGCACTGAACTCCGATGATTTTAATGATTCAATGTCTGAAAAACCATGGCCAGAAGTCGAAGAAACTCTGACATACTTCAAGTACCCATACTCTGTGAGCCCCAAGTGGGTGGGGCTCATTGGAGGTTCATTGGTTCATGTCTACCAAACTCTAGCGACTGCAAGTGACCAAATCTGTTGGCCGTTTGGACGCCCAGGCGAGCTCGGCGAGCGACGCGGACATCAGCGCCCGAATGACCGAAGGCGCTCGAATGACGTACCGCCCGTTGGCATCGGCGTACCACGCTGAGGCAGAGCCGCGAAGCACCGTTCCCGCTTGGATCCTGGCAGTGATGTCCGGCCTTAAGAAGAATAGATGGGGGGTCGTGCCACCATTGACCGACCGATTTCATCAATAGAAGAGTTGGCACCACCAATGCCAGAGGGGTTGCTTGCTTGGTTGCTAGGTCTTTGGTTGTACACGACCCGAGGCCCGGGCCTCCTCACCTCTATGAATCAACCAACCAGGCCCGGCCGTTTCCAGGCCACCGATGGATCCGGCCTTAAAGAAAAGAACGGGAGATCGGAGCTAAGACCCCAGTGGCGAAAGCGAAGACGAAAAATGACGAAAAAAACAAAGACATCCAAAATGAAGTCCGTTATTCCAGCAGGTGGCTGAAATGGATCAGAGTGGCTCGTGAGAACGGCCTAAAACAAGGGCGTTTTGGGTCAAAGCTGCTCGCTCTAGAACTGCCATCGCCTGAAGTGAATTCTTTATGGATCCACAACTCACCTTCTCGGACGGCACGTGGACCCATACGGATTGATGATTTGTTTCGTCTCAGCTTTGTAGGGGTCCTTGGAACACTTTTGAGATAGGAGAACAGCATAAGGGCTAAGATTGGATACCCCCTCGATCAACCCCCCAATCAGGACAAATAAAGGATGCGTGGATAACCTGAGAAGGGAGGGGACGAAAGCCAGCCCTCGTAGACACGGAGGACAACAACCACAACATGAAGTTCAAATTGGTGCTCATCAGCGTCGCAAGAGCATGATGCTCATAAATTTCTGGCTGAGATCTTTGCTGCGGCACTTTCGACCGTCGCACAAGTTGGTCGAAATATTTCCCACCCGTAGCACATGACAGTTACAAAACAATACGGAAATATTTCCCACCCGACGACGAAGAAAACAAGCCAAATCACTTTGTGTTTGTGTATGGACACGTTCCCTCAACACACCCGGAGGATGCGCGGTAGATTGTCCTTACAGCAAAGCAAACATAGTCTATTTCAACTTCAGCGTGTTTTCTTTACAGCTGCTTGGGGGGACCCAGCTAGATCCCAGAAGATAGCACTCCTTTGCTGGCGCCCTGTTTTCTTCCCCATAACTTTGACAAAGCAATCAGAAGGGCACCACCACATCTGGCCTTTTTTGTTGAGTCCGCTAGTTATGGCGCGTTTCGGCCCACCCTCTCTTGGAGCACATAGCACTGGCATGGCGTTCTACTCGTTCACTGCGGCTGCTAGTACAAAACACGCATGCTTGTCTCTACAGCGGGGCAATACAGCAAACGGTAATACAGCGGGGCAATACAGCAAACGGTAACATGCCTGCTTGCAGGCTGCTGTCTTCGCAGGCTGCTGTCCACTTGAATGGTATGCTGGCCATTTTGTGATGCTAATGATGGAGTATTAAACAGATTTGGCATCACTCGCATCATCAATACCCTTGTAGAGATGCATTTTGACTGCACTTTGGCCACCCCCTTTTGTTCGCTCTCTCCCACCAGCCTCGACCTTGAATCCATATTATGGGAGTTGATCTAGGGGGGTGTGCAAGGGGCTTATATGAAAAGACCTTTTAGATGTTGTGAGGCTCGCAAAAGTGCAGTGTGTTTTTCGTTATTTTTTTTTGAAGGTGCACCCTACCCGCCAGGAGCCTCCACGCAACCCACTGTGTGGTAGCGTAATGGGCTCTACTGTCGGTGAATCTCTTATTTGAGGTATTGGCTCCTTTTTTTCTTCACTTATCTTTCATAAGTGATTCTTGAGTCTTGAGCCATATTGGCCCGGACCATCAATTGGATCCTCATATTGCGTGAAAGATCTGCTGAAGCTTTGGCACGGTAGGAAAGCCGTTGAAACGTCCATTGTCATCATCATGAGTTGATCTCCCAACTGCAATGTGAGGACAGTCTCACTGATGCACAAGATTGAGCGAAGAGACTCAATGCTACTCGTGGGCAAATAGTGTCCCTCCTTCAACGACGACTGTCCAAGAAATTTGAAGTCCTTGCACACCAGTCTGGCTCGCACCAGACCAAGTGCTTTCTGCCCTAAAGCCCACCTTGTTTGGATGATCTTGACGTTCAACATGTCCCAAAGCCGTTTCATAGTACGTTCGTCGTACCCAACAAACCGAGTGGCTGCCCTTCGTCCCACTGCGACCTGCACTTCTTACAGCAAAACTGCTCGTCGACTCCGCATACCAGAAAATTACAATCTGGATGTGCACAAGCACCCTCTGTAGGACCAATCATAGGTTCTACCACATGGCAAGTAGGCCCATTCCGGCCAAGCGAATTCATCTTCTCAGCCGCCGGCTGCACAGCAGCACAGCCTTGCAAGTGGCCGTTGCCTTCTCGGCAACCAGTGCAGCAATAATAGGCCGACATCGTAAGCACCTGCTCACAGCCAAGACAAGAAGACTTTCGGTGCTTAATTAATCTTAATTGCCGTGGCCATGGACTTAAAGAGTCATTCGGGTCGTCGATGGTTATTGAGACCATGTTGTTCGGCATGCCCAAGAGAAATCCAAAGGCGGGTCTCTGGAATTGGAGCTTGGGAGCTTCGTCACGAAGCGGATAGCACGGATGGCACGGTTGCATTGCTAGCATGTCAGGCCTGTTGAGACGTGTTCGGAATTTTTGAATTGAGAGTGCTTTGCCTTCAAGAGAAGGTGGAGGAAGGACGGTGCCTTGTGGACCACATTCCGGGAAGTTCCAATGGATCAAATACTATGACGAAACCCGGAGACGCAGTACACCAGATCATGATGGACGATTGTGGCGTCGTTTTTTTCCACAGAGCTTGGACGACGTGAGCAAGGGGGTCGCTGTCCGAGAGTGGTTCGAAGGCGTGGTCTTGGGCCCTTCAGTAGTTCGAAGTCACCCCTGACTCGACCAAACAGATGGACCTCAGACCAAACATGCAATCGAGTTCTCAGAAAGAAGTAAGACACGTTGAAAAGAGTGAAAACTGCTGAAGCCTATTCCAAACCAAGCACAACCCACAAACTCTCTCAAACGTCGTTCCCCAAAAGATCCTGTCGCTATCCGGTTTCTCCATCCAGCGTGTTAAACCTTGGATACGTCTAAGAACATACAAGCAAGTCTCACACTTGGTGTACATGTTTTCACCCCCCCCCCCACATCCCCTAATACTCACTTCGTTCGCCCATCTAGCACTTCAGCCTAGCCTAACGGCTGGCTTCGGTCATTGGATATCTCACATGATTTTGAAGGGATTCCCATATCATCCACAGTCAGGGTTCAAGGATTGTTCGTTCTAAGTGGGCTCACGCGGTCGGATTCATCCGTGCCACAGCGATGTTCGATGCGAGGTGGTTTTCTGTGCGGTTTTCTTTGTCGAACCGTGCCAGTGCACCGATTTCCCACCCAAGGAAAGCAACAAACATACAAGAAACATGTGACTCATGCATATTCTGCCCACCCAAGAGATAGGAAGGTTCCCCTAAAACACGAAACAGTGCAAGGTGATCTGCGAGTAAAACGGGATAAAACAGGTCTCGGGGCTCTTCCTAGAAAGGACACGCCTCTTCATCCATCTTCCCAGTCACGAGCCACATTGAAATTGGCATAGGTACTTTTGCAGTTCTGTCCACCACATCTTTTGTATGTAAATGGTCATTTGTCCCTTGTACCGTTTGCAGTGTCCAATTCTGAGACAACATACATACTAGGACTCTCCAAGGGGTGTCTATTTATAGCCCCTTAGCTGTTAAGGGGTGTCCATTAACCACCCCTTGGGGGTCCTGGTGCATTCTTCAAAGAGATTCCCTTTTGCACATCACCACGAAGCAGGTGCCGTCCACGCGCCACGCGTGTCTTCGCGACCACGCGACGCCCACCTCGAGGCTACCTGTCGGGCTGTCGAACGTGACCAGTCCACTGGGGGGAACATGTTTTGATACAAGTTGATCTATACAGCGACCCCCCAAATACAAAAGTCTGCATTAATATCATTAATTACCTCTCAAAGCAAGTGAGCATGGCAAAGAATTTCCAACACATGCTCACTCATCCCTGTAGAAGTCTTCATCCCTCCCGCATTGGAAGTGGTTTCGTTCTTCGCCCTTGAAGCCTTCAATCTTACTTGGGAAGCCCAATGTGTTCCCTGCCAAGTTTAGAACATGTCCGGAAGACCGCCTCCTTTACATCTGTCGTTTTTGCCGTTTCAGTCTTCCACTCTTCCATGGCACATCACAACAAGCAGGGAGTTTCAACTCGGGAGTGAAACTCCCCGAAACCATGGGCAGTTGGGAGGGTCGGCTCAAAACAGCAAAACGAGGCAAACGTCTGACCGTCTGACGCAGTGGCAGGCTGCCACTTTGTCGCAGAGTCGGTCCACCAATTGAGTATCCCAAGGCGCCCCATCTAAAAAACTCAGGAGCATCATTGAATGCTTGGTTTTTTTGGCTGGGGTCATGCCCTACTAGCGTTTCTTTCAATGAATCATATTGTAGAATCAATTGGACGAATCATCTGAAACATGGGGATGCAGCGACCATGTCCACCCCAATAGAGGATAGTATGCAGCTTCAGTTGTGCCGGCTTTTTAACATGCATTGACCATCACGCGTGTGCGAGCGCGCGCCGTTTCAACCAAATCGGCCCTACCCAAGCTGAACAAGCTACCACTGTCAGCCATTCTGTCAGCTCAGTGAGGATATGGCCAAGCCAAGTACTCCCTCTCAACAACAGTGTGCCCTTCTTGTTCGGCTGTGATCCAGCCCGGGTTGCTCTGAGTGGTCAGTGTTTAAAATGTCCTAGGGTGGTGCTCGGTTGGCCCTTGCAGCACTCTCTTTCTACCGCGCCAAAGCCTGGCGTAGAGGCCTGAAGACCTCACCATGCGTCTTGGTTCCCTCATGGGCCTGGGGAGAACAGGAGCGCCTTAGACTTTGCACCAAAGGGGCGACGGTTGGGTTCATACACCCGTTTGGGCTCCAGTCGTACCTCCTCAGGTTCGGTATGACTGGACCCCCTAAACCCACCCCCAACACCTTAGAAGGTACTTGGAGCCCTAGGGACAATAAACCCTCGCTGCTGAGCATCCAGCCATTCGGCCTGAGACAAGAAATCAGTGATTGCGGAGGCTCTAAAATAGAAACTTATCTTGTTGGACTGTTATCTTGGCGAGGGGATGCCCAAAAAGCAGATGGACTGCCTCAAGCCTTGGAAAGACTTGAGGACTTGAGCTGAGACGCTCAGGCGCTGTGCTCAGCTGCCAGCTGTGGAAGCTTCTCTCCTGCATGGATGGCATGACTGACTTGAAGTTCTTGAAATGACAAACTTCAAGCTTGTAACTCAACTCAGGTGCTGTTCATCAACCTGTTCTCTTGGTAGTCTGAGTTGTTAAGTTGCTTGGGGACCGTCGTTCGTTGTTTCGGGGGAATTAGCGCAGAAGAAGTGTTTTTGACCCTTGCGGACCTCTGAAGAATTGGCTGTTCAGAACTAAGAGAGGGTATAAAACACGTCTTGTTTTTTTGCGCTGTTAGTGGCAACATACGAGACCCAAAGGACTATTTCATAGGTTTGTTTGTCTCGTGAGTGGTGAGTGAACGGCCATGGTAAAAGCTTTGTAGACGTTGTAAACCTTTGTAAATTTGTTTGTAATTCAACAACTCTGTCAACTCTTTGCAAAAGTTGCAAACTTTGTACAAATTCTTAAGACTTTGTGAAAGGTTTGTAAGCGTTGTATAACTTTGTAAATATAAAGCTTTGTAAACGTTCTAAAAACTGTGTAAAACGTTGCGCTAACTTTGAAGAATAATTTGAAGAACTCCAAAACTTCGTAAAAGGTTGGTAAACCTTTTTACAAAGTTTGCGAATTTTACAACGTCTTAATAAAGTTTTACCAAGTTCTTACAAAGTTTTACAAGTTTAAAGGTTGACAAAGCTTACAAAGTTTGACAAAGTTTAAAAGTGTTTTACAAAGTCTACAAAGTGTTGACAAAGTTTACCAAGTTTATACCAAGTTCACTACGTTTTTACAAAGCTTTCAAAGTTGGTACAAAGTTTATAAAGTTTACACAGATTTTATGAAGTTTGCAAAGTTTTACAACCGCTTACCAAGTTTACAAAGTCTTACAAAGTTTACAATATTTTAACACAGTTTACAAAGTTTTGAACAATTTCCAATTTTTACCCAGTTTACAAAGGTTTTACAATGTTGCTGCAATGTTGACAAAGTTTTTACAAAGTTTACACAGTTTTGCAAAGTATTGAAAGTTTACAAACCTTGTACAAAGTTTATAAAATGTTTTACAAAGATTGCACATTTTACAATTTTTACATGGCGTCTTTACAAAGTGTACAAACATTTGCAAATTTTACACAGTATTTACATAGTTTACAAAGCTTTCACAAATTTTGCAAAGTTTATACAGTTTACACAGTTTTTGCACAGTATTGAAAGTTTACAACGATTTTACAAAGCTTTGGAATTTGACAAAGTTCTTGCAAAGTTCGGAATTTACACAGTTTTTTCAATTTTTACAGAGTCTATCTACAAAGTCTCACAAAGTGTTTACAACATTTTCCAAGTTTTTACAAAGTTTACAAAGTTGTACAACGTTTTTACAAAGTTTACAACAGCTTTTTCAAGTTTACAAAGTTTTTACAAAGTTTACAAAGTTTTTACAAAGTTTACACAAGTTTTTCAAGTTTACAAAGTTTTTACACAGTTTACAAGGTTTTTACAAAGTTTTTACAAAGTTTACAAAGTTTTTACAAAGTTTGCCAATGGCTGGTGAAAAACACTTGTGTTTACAACAAATGACATGAAAAACACTTCTTTTTAAGCAAAAAATCGTGCAAAAACACTTCTTTCACAGAACTTTACAAAGTTTTACAAAGTTTTTTACAAAGTTTACATCGTTTACACAGTTTTTACAAAGTTTTTACAAAGTTTACAACGTTCTGACAAAGTTTGCGACATTTGCCTTTTGTTACGCAAATTTACAAAGTTTTTACAAAGTTTTGGAAAGTTTACAAAGATTTTGCCAAGATTACGAAGTCTTGCAAAGTTTACAGAGTTTCGACAAAGTGTACAAAGTTTTGACAACGAGTTTTGCTAGTTTATTTATTTGCAAAGTTTACAAAGTTTCTTTCTACATTTTACAAAGTTTTTACAAAGTTTGTACAGTTTCACAATTTGTACAAAGTTTTTAGGAAATTTGCAAAGTGTTCAAAGTTTACAAAGTTTTCACAACGTTCACAAGGTCTTTCAACATGTTTACAATGTTTTGACAAAGTTTACGACGTTTAAAAACGTTTTACAAAGTTTGCAAAGTGTTACGAAGTCTATAACGTCTTTTTTAAATAGAGTTTACGAAGGCCTACAACATCTAAAAGTTGTTTACAAAGTTTACAAAATGTTAGTACAAAGTGTACAAAGTTTGCAATGTTTACAAACTTTTTGACAAAGTTCACAAAGTCTTGACAAAGTTTACAAGTGTTTACAAAGTTTTGACAATGTTTTCGCATTTTACAAATTTTTACACAAAGTTTTCGCAGTTTTTACACAGTTTTACAAAGTGTACAAAGTTTTTACAAAGGTTTACGAAGTTTAAAGTGTTTCAGTGTTTAAAAAGTTTACAATTTTAACAACAGTTTACGAAGTTTTGACAAAGTTTGCAAAGTTTTTTCAATCTTTACACAGTTGTTGCAGAGTTTTGAAAGTTTACAAAGTTTTTAGAATTTCACCAAAGTTTCTACAAAGCTTACACAGCTTTTACAAATTTACAAAGTATTTACAAAGTTTACAAAGTATTGACACAGATTGAAAAAGTCCGAAACTTTGTAGAAAGTTTGTAAGCATCAAAAACTTTTGTAAAAGCTTTGTAAAAACGTTCAAACTCAATAACTTGGTAACAACTTTGTAAAATTCCAAAACTTGTTCAAAGCTTGATAAATGTCCAAAGCTTTGTTCAGATATCTAAAGGTTCAATACGTTGTAAAAAATTCGTAGAATTTAATGTACTGTAAGTTTCCAAAGCTTTGTGAAGTTTGTTATATTTTTAAACTTTGTAGACTTTGTTAAAACGTTGTAATGCAAAAACTCGGTAAAAAAAAGTTGTAATTCCAAAACTTTGTCAATTTTTTGTAAGGATCCAAAACTTTGTAAACACTTTGTAGGAAGTTTGTTTGAAGACCTGCGAAAGCTGTTCAAGAAGAGCTGATCTTTGGATCAGTGAGACTGCTTGCATTTTTTTGTTAAAAGAAAAACGGCATTTGGTGCTTGCGCTTTGGGAATTTGTGACTGATGGCTGTAGTGCTTCAGGGTATTGAGGGTGAGAAGAAGGGTCGAATGGTTATTGGTTGTGGAAGTGTTTTAAGACTTGGCCACGGAAACACCAAAACACTTCTTTCATTTTTTCCAAACAACATTGGTGCAAAACACTTCTTGCGAGCAAAGACACTAAACTCAAGCAACTTAACAGTCTGAGTTAACAAAAGATTAACAAGTATAATAGTTGGGAAAAGGATTTGGGGACCTGAGAGTGGAGCCGTGAGCATTCAATACGTCCATCCTCTCACTCCCTTTCGACACGCATCGCCTGAAAGCAAGAGATTAGCCCCTCGGCACATGATCAGCTTCTATGTCATCACAGTCCAAACACTCCATGTACAAGTAGGGCATATATATATAATATACCCTAGCTAGGGATCCAAGTACCTTCTCAGAAGGTGTTTGGGGTGGCTTTGGGTGCCTTCTGAGAAGGTACTTGGATCCCTAGGGATATCTACTTAAATTGGGGTGGTATCGGGGCTCAGGCTCTAGGCTGGCATATATGAACCATACATGGAGCGTCTGTCTGGGTACTCTTTGTGCACAACGAGTCCCATCGGTTGATGTTCTTGTGCATTAGTCTCCACCGATAGATACTCTTAGTCCTTGAAGCCGTCAACTCGGTGAAAGATCTTCCTTAGCTCCCAGAAAGGAGCAGTAATTAGATCTGTTGGTGTCCTCAGAGTCCTCCCTCTTCATGAACCTCCCAGCTCAACAGCGCAGGCGCAAGCAAATCCGACACTTTTCCTCGGCGCGGTCAACACAACTGCCGTCCATCACCACCATCACCGTCATGATCACAGCGCCTGCGAAACGCAGCCCTACTATGAGTGAATTAGGAGGACAGCCTCGAGGTGCCCAAGATCTGAAAGCCTCGAATGGTTCGAACACCTGCAGCAATCGCATGAAAAAACCCTGCAGTACTCGGGAAATCCCCTAATCAAAGAACACCTGCAGCAACATGCTGATGAACTCTTACTCCTGACTTTCAAAATGTTCAAATAACCAGTTGCCCACAAGTTGCCCACAAATGCCTAACACTGGTGCGGAGAAAAAACAAAAAGCATTTCAAGATCTTCAAGCATAACGACATTATGGACTAATATAAGGATGTGTGAAGCTTATTTGGGATGATCAACCTCTTGTAGAGTCTTGATTTCAAGGCACACTCGAGGGGTTCTCCTCCACACACGACATCCATCGCCTTGTGGGGGCGACAGCCATGCGAATGCAGCACGGCGGACAGCCATGAATTACTTAAGCTTGATGAATTGGATCAGGGTCTGTCATCTTGCAGCTCCTCGTGCCGAGTGGTGAGATACATCGGGTGAACACAGTGAACCTTAGCTGAATCATAGATAGATAGATGGATCGATAGATGGATCGATAGATGGATCGATAGATAGATAGATAGATCGATGCTGAAGCCTAACATGCAACCACACTGCTGACCTAAAGGTTAGGTCTCAAGAAGTTGAACTGTTAAACATCCAAGTCACCTCAAATCCACGCACAAAAAACAACACTTCAGTACTCACTTCAGGATAGATCGGCTCAGCTGTTGGCAAGTTTTTGTTTGCCATGCCTACATCGGGTCCTGTAGGCTAAAAGCTGCCTGCTGCACAGGGCCCTTGGCCAGTGGCGGTAAACCACGACAGACCTGGCAAACTTGACTGAAACCATGTGATCTGTCTATTTAAAGAAAATATAGGATCCCGCAGGATCCATAATTAAATTCGTAACACCATAGCCTGTAACATAGCTCAATATCTACCCTAAGGAAGAAGGGTAGAAAAGATCAAAAAAGCGTTGTTCAAAAGAAGTCAGTCAAATGACACGAAGTCTTTGATGCAAATCGGCAGTTGTTGATCATACGACAACAAGAAGATAGGTTTTAAGGATTTTTCACGGCTCCATTCTCTTCAACTTCCATCAGCAAGTCAAGAACTGAGGCCACAGTGCCCTTGAACTTCTCAACCTTGAACCCAGCATGACGAAGGTAACAAGAACATGTGTTTTGAGTTTGAGGCTTGCATATACAAAACACAAATTCACAAGGTCCAAAAGATTCCAGAAGAATCGTTCAAACGTAGCTCCGCGGGGAAGTTAAAAAAAAAAGAAAACGGGCTAGTAGCACGGGCTGCAAACGCGTAATGTTGTTTTTCTCCAAAAGTACGGGGTTAGTATGGGTATCGAGATTCACCCGTTATGTTTTTTTCCCCGCCAGATCCTTAAAGCCATATCCTTTATTGCCAAACAGCACATCACCAAGAAGAAGCTGTATACTTATTAAATTCCTGGTTCTAAGTACATGCAAGTACCAAACGTGTTGTGGAGTCTGGACCTCAGGCACAAAGTGGACCGCCTCAGGCACAAATGGACACCCATTCAGGGCCGATCAAGAAGATTCTTCTAGAATGCCACGAATGAAGGGTTTGTTTTTGCAAACACCCATGTTTTCTGCACCAACGCAGTGTATTGCTTCATGTGAATTCCCAATGGTTGTAGTCGCATTAATTAAGTGTGTAGCAATATATAGATTGCACCCAGTACAGGATCATACACATCACATACTGCGGAAGTGTTCCTTTGGCAGCTGAGGTATTAGGCTTATTAGGCTGCAGCATTCTTGCCATACCGAAACTATCCTTGGAACATCTTTGAACTGTTTGCGGGAGGCTACTTGGCTGCCACAAGTAACAAACAGAGTAACACAAAGCTTGCTTCACCTAAATGGCAGCTGCTTCCTGCACGCACAACCCAGGAGAATGGGGGCCCCAAACACCTGATCAACTCCGGGCAGCCTCCGCAAGTCCCAAGTCCACGGCAGTCCGGGCCAACGCGAACAGCCGCGACAACAAGGGGGCAACGGCCGCTCCGCGACCGCCTGGCCTTCACAAAGACATCATCATCGAGGTGAAGCGACAACAAGGCCACCGTCTGCACGGAGCAGCGTCGCACCTGAAGGGTGGGCGACGCGACGCTGCAGAACACCCACGGTGGCACGACGCAGGGACACCCACAGGGCTTCCACCACCTGGTCAAACCACTCAAATGCTGTAGGAAGGTGGAGGTGCTGTGTGGGCCGTGTAGGAACGTGGTGCTGCAGGATGCCTTCTTATCCTCCACGCTAGTGGATGACGACCACTTCCCTAGACCATTGGCTAGTGCTAGTGGACCAATATATAACCCCGCGGGCCCTACCTCGATACAAATACATATATATATAATATGTATTTATTTATTTATTTATTCATAAATATAGTAACTATATATATATATATAGTATAGACAAAAACATGATGGTCAAACATCTCCATATGATATGGGGTTTAGTATGGTTTAGGATAGTTTAGGTTCTTCAACGACTATAACTTTAACTGTCAACATCAACTGAACTATATTCATCTTTTTCCAGGTACAAACTGCTCAACCAAAATTACTTTGGTGGGCTCCACCCAACTGGCACAAGGCTTGCCCTCTAAGAAAGCCAAGCATGCCGGGGTAGGTTGGAGGCCATCGCTGGGGGAAGAGTCTTGTCTGACTCGGTCTGGTCTCACCCAGCCGCAAGCTAGGCATTCGCATGAAAAACATCGCCTACCTTTCTTCGCCTCGCTGTGCATCATCGGGGTCAAACATGCAACAAAATTCCTACTTTAGTTCGGTGATCCGGAACATAAATTCAGAAATGATCAACAGCCATGTCCAATGAATACTATAGTTGCACCCTAGTTGCACCCGATCAAACTAGGACCCCATGGACCCTGAATGGACCCTGAGAATGGTCCCTTTTTTGTTCGAACATCGTCTATAGAACCCACTGGAAGTGTTCATGTTTGCATTCCATGTTCATCAGGGTTTGGGAGACAAGACAACCCACGCACCTCTGGATCCTTGTCCACTGTGAGCTTCAAGACCAAGCCTAAATCCTGGCGAACGCGCACGAAGGCCGACAAAGATTCCGCGTCGTTGAAAGTGATTGGCCGATCAGCATGTCGTTGTGGCTCACGACAGCCCACATGAAATTCCAAGCGTTTAGTGTTATAGTGACACAGTGCCTATTGCACCAATCTGTGATTTGTTCCAGTCCAAGTGAAACTTATCCCCCCAAAAGATGCGCCACTGATAGTGAAGGCCACGCCGCGCCGGCGCGGGCCTTCTGTGACCGGAGAAGGCTCAGGGTCGTCTGACGATCCAGCATCTCACCCAAAGCCTTCATGCTACAGGCCGCTGACCTGGCCCCGGCTTGGGGTGAGCTATGGGGCGCAGCTTCGTTTAAGCGAAGCAGATCAGCTACAGTAAGGGGGCTCTTCTAGAAAGAACATATCCCTCGAAGCTTGAAGAAGACGCAAAACACATCCAAGCGCTTCCAATGGGCGTCGATCGCAGACTCCTTGGAAGCGTCTGAACTCCAAATGAAAGCAAAAGGACACCTATATGATCCTATATGGCAATGCATCCTTGGGGTCGACTCAGTAATTATAATGGAAGCTGGGAAGTGTCGAGGACAATTTTGGGTGGCTATAATATACCAGGGGAAGCGGTGCATCAACTGACCAATCGGTGAGGAGCTACAGGAGTGGTTCAGCCTGGGCCTAGGTGTCAACACGACATTGGGTTGGGACTTGGGACCTGTATACAGTATACGTGCCATCGGTGCAAATCATCAATCCTAGACGGTGGTTAAAGAATCTCCGTTTGGTGTTCATCTCAAGGCCAGCCACCCGTTATAAAACGGATGGATTTTGTTTAAACAAAAAACGCAACACTCCATTGATTCATGAATGGATAACTCTCAGAAGTCGCCTAATCTCAACTGACGCATCGCCTGCAGCTCCTTGCGATTAGTATCGATTTCTTAAGCCCTTTAGTAGCAAAAACTGCCGGGGGAAGTGGGACAGCTTCCAGATTCTCCAAATCTGCTGAGAATGGACCAATCATTGGTCACACCGGTGGACCTATATGGTACTGTACAGATCAAACCCACACTTGACTTCTGCCAGCGTATACCAGCGTAAAAAACCCGGTCGCGTCCCCTCTTCCGGGCCTCTTGCTTTTGGAGCACAAGCCATGAAGGATCATGGGCAGCATCTTGGTCCGAGGAGCCAAGATGCTGCAAAACCTGCGCGCACGTAACGCCGTGTGTGTTTGCTGCGGTGCTGCACACCGCCGCCCCGGCGGCGGACCCTATGGTTCGCCTGCCAGGCGACGTCAAAAAGGTATGCGGCTTCAAGCAGCCGGACGTCCGTGCTCCAAGCAAGTTCTACACATCTATCTACCTGGCCCTTTCAATTCCAAGTCCAATATGAATATAAGTAGTGACCTAGAGTGCTTCCGGCCAGGTGACCCCGGACGGAAACTGCTGGTACAAACTCTGACTTTCTTCCCAGCAACTTTCAGAGCTCCCCAGTTTCACTGCAGCACACCCCTCTGGCCCTACAGGAGCGATGTTTAACGCGCCTCAGGAGCTCCTGCATGGTCTCGCGAATGGCCAGGATGTTGTGCCCTGGCGACGTCGACGCGAAGGTCGCAAGAATGGCGCTGCTCTCGTCCAACCATGCGCAAGTGCAAGCCGTGGGACGCTGGAAGACTCTTTGTTTCTACAAAGATCTACAAGGCGTTGTTCAGCTTCCGCCTGGGAACTGCAGGGATCACTTGGTTTCAAGAGGGAAACTAGCTGACGATTGGATCAAGTTGCTAACATGGGTTTTCGCCCTCCTGAATGAACAGCCGTGCCACATGCTGCATATTTGGTTGTTTTTCATGAGCAATGAAGAACCACCACCTGCACCTCTTTCACCCGGCACATCAGGAATTCCAAAGCGACGAAAGCGAGGCATCCTAGTCGTATAGCATCTGACTTCATCATGCAAGACAAAGTCGGATGGGCTGTGAAGGTCTGAAGCGCCCAACTCCATCACATAGTAGCTTCTTGCTCCTAGTAGTACAGCCAGGAGCCCTGTTCGTAGCGTCCTTGCTCCGTTCGTAGCGATGCCAGGAGCCCCGTTCGTAGCTTCTTGCTAGTAAGAATGCTCCTCATGCTGAAAGCCTTCATTCTTTCGTGTTCAGGTCTTTCACCCTACCGCGAGGCCGGAAGCTTGTGACACGTGCATCTCTCTACCCAGCGTCTGGGCTCCAAAGAATTCTGTATACTTTTTCCAGGGGATCCAAATCTATAGCTGTCAACCAATGGATCCAAAGCTCACCCACATAGAAACATATGATATCATATATAATCAACTCAAATAAGAAACTCCAGTTCATCCACTTGGTATTCTATCTGATTCATGGTATACTATCGCATTCATGGTATACTCAAAACCGGCCGCTTTCGGCCCGAACCGAACCGGCCTGATCGTTCCACGATGTTGGGCACCAGGATCTGCGTCTCCCGGTCCGTCAGCGCCAGGTCATGGCCTGGTCGACCGACCCAACGAACTCGAGCGACGAGTCCAACGGCGGTGGCGTCGACGAATCCATCGGACGCGAACGATGCTGTGTGCGTGCGTTGGCGTGCGTTGGCGTGCGTGCCATGGGAGTCTGAGCTGGTGCCATGATGTGCCATGATATGAAAGCTCCACGTGTGAAACGCCGAGACTCTCCGAGACATTCTCCCAAATCCTGGGGGAAAAAAAAACAATGAACACGACCCTTCAACACACTTTGCGACATTCTGTGCCAGTCATCCTGTACCAGAATACAGTACCTCTCCGCGGTTTGAAGCGAATTCTGGAACGGTGCCTCCGAAGGCGGTGCACTCGCTGAAATCATCACCCAAACACACCCAGACCTCCTCAGAAGGTATGACTGGAGCCCTAGGGTATATAATTGCAAGTGGTAGGGCAGCAGATCATGGCTACGTCGAAGGCATGACGCCGAGTTCGGATGACCAAGCAATCTGAAGAGCAGTCCCAGGTGGTGCTTTTTTCACTCCACGAAATGATGGAACACGCAAAAGGAGAGTACTTCCAACATGGGTCTTCAAAGTCTCTCCAACATGGGTCTTCAACATCTCTACTTCCAACATGGGTCTTCAAAGTCTCCCCATATGGCAGGGATAGGTGCCACCAACCCAAACCTCACATGAATGGCAGTGTCTATTTTTGAAAAGCCGATCAAAGAGATGAACCAATTCGGTGTCATGGGGTGCCCATTGACCCCACGGTACCCAAAGAGAACTTCTAGTGGTCCCCCAAAAGATAGTGGCGCGGTTTGTACTGTAATATACATTCTTGGTAAGTGGGTATCTACTTTTCTATCTATATGGTGATCACTATATGAATCTGTATGCATACACACACATATCCTTGGCATGGCTGCTCTCTTGTTTTGCCACATCTATACATCTACGTCTCCCTCGGGCGCAAACAAAAAAAAGAAGCACCCTGCTGCTGCCCAGAAGCTTTCAAGAGTCCGCAGAAGAGCTAGTAAGACATCCAGAATCGACTTCCACACCTGCCACTGCCCACGACTCGGCTGAATAACATCGAACGAACCGAGCTCTTCGAAGCTGCGTGTTGTTTGTTTGGTGTGCGGCCAACACATGAAAACCACCGGACCCTCCATCCAAAACTGGCATGTGGAAGGCGCTTGACACTGAACCTGCTGAACCTGCACCTCTGGCGAAAAAGAAGGAACCAACTGAACTCAATGCTTCAGAAAGCCGCCTTGGCCAAGCAGCTCTGGGGGTGAACCTTTCACAGAATTTGCTCGAACGGTGGAACGCGCCCACGGTTCGCCCCACGCAGACCGGAAGAAAGGCGTGCCTTGGTATTGGCGTGCCACAACATCCTGAGGTGCCAAGTGGATGGAGTCGAAGACCGACAGGTCACCAGCCACCTTTGACCAGCCTGTAAGTGACCAAACCAACCAGTGGGATCAAGTGAGGTCACTGGGAAGATCCAGGTGTTTTTTGGAAGGACTGAGCTGAAAAAGAAGGAGTGGTCAAACAGCTCATTGACCCTCCACTCCGATTGAAGCAACACGCGGACACGGCTGAAGCTTCATGATTCTTCTTTCACCTTCATCCTCACTCTCTGCTGGTTGGTGATTTGAACTCACGTGCGAAACCTAAGAATATATTTGTCAGTGGGTTCAATCATCTCAAGTAATGCTTGAACATAAGGAAACCTGTCTGACACCACCACCTATACTCGGGCTTTATCTCTCTCTGACCTCTGCCCAACCCAATAGGTGTGATGCTCTCCTCCAAAAAGCCGCTAGACTCGATGCCCCCGTCCCAACAAACCCGCACCCTCCGCGCGCGCCATTTAAGCTTAGCGCGCGCTTAAGGGCGCGGTTTCTCGCTGGCAGAACGACGTTGGACGCTTTGCCCAGCGTCCAGGTCAGCCATTTCAAGACCATGTCCAAAACATCTGCTTCCTGACATCTTCGGCCGAACCGCTCCGCTCCGCGCGCACCGGTCGGTCCACCGGTCCGGGACGAGCGGGGTTCGCACCGAGATCGGTTTTTCGGTGCCGGTCAGCCCGACAAACAGGAGTGGCATGAGGGGTTCCAAGCGGAGACGTTGTCAGGTGCTTCAACCACCATCATTGATTTACTTTGGCAAGTAACTGGAGCTCCAGAAAAAGTTGATACACAACCCTAGCAAGTGGGAAACAGGATGATTAATCAATATTGAGATGATCAAGGGGGACATAGACCATCATAGACCTATGGGCCTACGGGTGAAGGGTCTTTGATGGTCTTACTTTTGGTGCCGCTCTACCCTTCTAGTGCAAACAAGTCGTCGATCGCCTGAGGTCATACGATCGACTGGTGACCGCTGTGTGGATCTTGTCAGCCAGCTGGGCTGAATGAGACAACCTGACAGGAGAAACTTCTTTGCGCCCGTTCACGCTCCGTTCACAGCCCGATCTGACCCCTCAGAATGTAGGACTTGCTTCGACCCCAAACCCCTTTAGAGGATTCGGGTTCCGGGTCGCATCTGCGTGATGTGCTTTTGAGATCCTTTCGATTGATTTCAGGACGAACGGTGTGAAGCCACCTCGGCACCCCGGCACAGGGCCCGGCGTATACCGTATACATGATGTGCAAAGGCCTTTCCTCTTCCCTCTTTCAGGGGCTCCTGTAAAAGAGAAAAGATCCGGGAGCTCTCCCTAAGCACCCAACATCAACCACTCAAGCTGAACTAAGTGCAGTTCCAGGATGAGATGTCCATAGTCCTCCGCCTGGCAGGTTTGGGTGCCAAGTGCCGGACTTCTTCAACGTCTTTGCTGATTCCGGTATCAGTTTCAGGTGGTCAAACACTGAAAAAAATATGACTAGGTGGCCTAGCTGTGCAAAAAGTCTACCACAAAGATACTCTTGGAAGCAAGTCACTGGAAAACATGATGCATCACCAATGGCTGGTGAAACAAATCAACCAGCCAAGTGGGCAAAACAGAATATCAACGAAAGGGGAGAATGGGTCAGGTGGGAGACGGGCTGGAGAGCCATGGACATAGACCAAACACTTTTTGGGCCAGGGCTTCTCCCCTATTCCAATGCACAGCCCACATGGTGACGTTTCCGGTCCGCGACGGATCGCGGCTCAGCGTTCGATTGGAGAGAGACCCGCTCCTGCTTCTGCCAGTGGGAAAGGCCAGCCAACTGCTCCTCCAAACCTGAAGTGCACTGTCTGGAACTGAAGATGCAAGTGGAAAATACCGTACCTTTGGTATAGGAAAGCAACTATCCCCTACAATCTACAAGCAAAAGGCTTTCCACTTCCAGGTTGGCTCCAAGGAGAGTAAAAGCACACAAGTCTATATAAGGTGAGAAACAGGCAGCACACTCCCTGGCCTCATCATTACTTGGATGAGCCTGAAATTCGAAGAACAAACAGGTGGTGGGATGACCAACACACCAGGGTGGCTTTCACCATTCAGCTCCTGAGCCTCGTCATCGCGAAACTGCCCTCAAAGCAGTGGTTCCCCTACATATAGAGCCCCAAATACATGGGGAAATCAGTAGATCCCTAAAAATTATCTCGGAATCCGTGCGTCTCCTCTCTGGGGATCACTCGTCTACACCCCCACATCCCGACACCACGACCCACGTCCGCCACGTACCGAGGCACGGTCTGAGAACATCTGTCGCCAGAGCCACTCCTCCACGCAGCTGCGCCATTGCTCCCGCAAGGCGCTGAGATGATCCGACGGAATCGTCTCGGGACCTCGGAACAGGGTCGGTCGGAAAAGGTGTGTTTTTTGTTTCAAATGGAACGTTCGAACATCGAACTGCAGTGAAGAATACATCTGTCGATTCCTCATAAGATTAGAGGTCTTCGGGTAGAGAGATGGTCCTAATTTAGAAAAAAACATAAAATATAGGACATATCCGATGGGGAGAACATCATGGTGGTGTCTGTTGCGCTAGTTGCTGAATTAGATGTGTTTATCTTATGAGCCTGAGATGTGGTCTGAAAAGGAGTGCGCAGTTTATCCCTGAGTTATAAAGCACCTAGACCCCTAGACCTTTGTAGTGCCGTGTGATATTCAAAAAAATCACCATTCAGCATACGGCCAAGGTGCCCCAATATTGGCTCTTCTCCTTCTGCTGCCGAGCCTGTCGGCGGTATGCACATTCGATGGATGTGGGAGACGAAGCGGTGGGAAGTTCGAGCGCTAAATGTAACAAGTTCCCCCGGTCTTTTCCAACACATGGTTATACATGGTTCACACCTTTAAGAGGAAGAACAGGAGCAGCAAAAAGAAGCTCTGTAGGGTCTCGCTTTGTTGGCAAAGTCGTTTTGGTATGTTGGATTCAACTTTGTGTCAAGCAAGTGATTGTTTCTAGCGGGCCCAAAGAAGGGACGGACCACTTCGGATGAGCGCGGAGCCAACCGAAGCACCTCCGCTCCCTTGAGTCGCCCCATCCTCAAGCCAAGCAGATAGAACCTGACTCCCGAGCCAAGGATCCCTGGAAAACAAGGTGAACCGCTGAACCGCACGGAACAAGGTGTGCCGTCTCGGTAAAAAATCCGGCTGCCTGACACTCGGGTCGGAGCAGTGTCAAATGGACAGAATTCACAAAAGGAAAGGACACATAGGGTATATACAGTATATTATACTATTGAGTGGGGACATCAACCCCCCAAAAAGCTTACAACCAAATACTAAAAGGTCCTCCACTGCCTGGGCAGGGAACTCTCCGCCTCGCCTCGGGTGCGGTCCGGTTCGATGGATTCGGTCCCCCAACGGTTCCTGCCCGTGGCCTGCTTCGGCAAACGTGGCAAAGCAATCTGGAAAGGAACCACGCCTCGGAGACGGCACGATCGGGACCGCTATATTGTGACACGAACGGGGGCATCGCGACCGAACGGGGCGCTCTTGGCCTTCTGACTAGTAACAAGAAGCTATACTAGTAACAAGAAGCGTCTAGTCTATTCTACTCTAGTAGCACTAAGAGTGGGAACCACTAGTAGCTTCTTGTTCCATTATTAGTAGTAATGCCAGGAGCTACTAGTACAGTAGCTTCTTGTTATAGTAACTATGGCTCGGAGACTTGGAATCAAGGAGATTTCGACCTACCCATCAGGATCAAAGGCCTACGATAGGAGGACTTTGGTTTTCAAGTCTCCTCCAAACTATATACGGTATATAACATTATAAATGTTATATTATATGTAAATACATCCGTTAATAAACAAACAAGCCCTGTGGGGGGAAACTAACCTTCCATTATCCTAAATCCACAGCTTCTATGTTGGTCTGAAGGGGTGCATTTCTGTGCAACAACTTCAGCTTTTGACACTCTCTGCCTGGCTAAACCTCCCCACACACACACACACACGCACGAAACAAAACCTTGGAAGAATAAAGCTGCGGGCATTCAACAATGTTTTGCCAACCTTGGACCACTGGAAAGGGTGTGTCGACCTATGATCAAAGAATTGGACCATTTGAAACAAAGTGCATATCAATCAGTCGAGAGCAGGGTCACAGTGTCCCGGCACCTTCACTCAATGACGAGGGAGGAAAATACACTCATCATCACTCATCCAATGCACAATAAATAACCATCTTCTGTAAACTCTCCATCCGGCCCCGTGCTCCAAAGTCACCATGTCGCTGATCACTGTGCAACCAAAGCAGGACCATGTCTAGGCCTGCAAAAACCCATCTCAACTAAACCATTCTATTCACGGATGTCTCGTGTCTCTCGAGCATTCCTTGGAAGCCGTGCTTTCGCCAAGCATGCTGTCCCCATCCTGTCAGACCGTGCTTCGGACTGCAATTGACCAGCACGGTAGCACACAGTCAGCAATTGACCAGCTTCAATAGGATACAAAGTCACACACACACACACACACGTGTTAGGAGGCCTTGACTTCACTCATAATGACATTATATCAGACACGAATCAAACACGAGCACCTCTAAATTCATAGCTGCAGGGCCAAATCCACCATACCTCATCAATCCTCATCATTAATCCCAACTCTCTCTCTCTCTCTCTTTCTCTCTCCCCGCTTCGCGCGAACGTTCATCTACCCCCCAACCTCTGCGCGACGTCCGCGCGAGGTCCCAAAATCCTACGCCTGCATGAGGTAGCTGGGCGTGTAGGAGATAGGCCGCCTGCCGAGTTTCTCGGTGTGGCCGAAATGCAAAGTGCCAGATTATAGGGTTCCTTTCCCTTGACAACTCCAAGAGTTTAGGCCCAGGCATTTGGCTAAAGGCGAGCTTGGGGGTGGGTTGATGTCTGGGGGAGTGGGTAGGATGTCTGGATGGGTTCCCTTGCTGCTAGCGATGGCCTCCAACCTGCTGTACTTGCGATGGCCTCCACCTAATAGCATCCTTGAATCTATGTCTCAATCTACCATCTACATTGGACACTCCAGGTGTCGCGTCCTTCAGCCCATGAGACACGGTCTTGTGAGCTTTGACATGTTTTGCCCATGCTTTGAGTGGCCAGTGTTGTTTCCTTCTCCACATTCCAAAGAATATATCGAAGATACCTGGAGCGTCCTCAGCATCCGGTGTTCAAGGGGCTGGAGAACAACCCACGACAGCAACTCACAAGGCGTGGTTGGGGCATGTGTGTTTCTGCGCCCGACAAAAACCGGCTTTGACGCCTCGATGTGTAGTGCTTGCAAGTCCCCAGGTCCGAACAACGAATGGGGCAGCGACTGTTTAAGAGTCGTTGGAGTAGTTATGTTGCTTGGTTTAGCTAGGAGGGCTAGGAGGTCTAGGAAGAAGAGCCTTGCTCCCAGCTGGAGTCTGCCCCAATCTGATGCTAAACCAGAATCACAAAGAAACATCATGCCACAAATAGTTCTTGTATGTTCTTGTATCGTATGGCGGTCGGTCAGAATCAGCGTGGAGTGCTGAACTTCCGAAACAGGAACTGTAGAGAGTCACCAGGAATATAGGAAAGCCGTGGTACTTAATCACTACAAGTATTGATTAGTCGCAAGGCCCCATCCAGCATCTGACGACCACATGGAGGCCCTGGAGCAGCATCTGACGACTAGCCTGTACCCCGCGGAATCGGATGCGATCAATCTGCGCCTGGAGGGAGAGGCATGACGAGGAGTCACCGCCAACTGCATGTCGCGGCTCACGCTGCCATCCCGGCGTGGCGTGGGCTCTCGACGGGTCCTGTCAGCAGTTGGAACGAGCTAATCCACGGGTAGCAAACAGGTTTGACATGGATTGGTCCCATATCCCAATTATGAACTGTCCAAGGGGAATGGTGGGTGGACATTGCAAACAATCTCTAGCAAGCTTCACCGTGGCTTTTCAGATGCTTTCAGGCAACACCCACACCTGGTCGGCGTGGGCTCCCGGCGTGTCAACGGCGAAGGCTCCCGGCGTGTCAACGGCGAAGGCTCTCGGCGCAGCAGGGGTGAGGGCTCGCGCCGCGGTGCCAGGCTGGGAGGTGGCCGTGCCACAGGCACCAACGCCCGGCGCGGGGGCGTCGCGTCTCGTAGCTCCCGGCGCAGGGGGCTCTCTCGGCGGGTGGGAGTGTGTTGCTGGCGCAGGCGCGTGGGGCGCGTGGGCGTAGCATCCCGGCCTGGCAAGAGGGGCTGCTTCTTTCGGAGCATTGGAGGGAGTGGAAGTTTGGGGACTGAGCTGCTATCAAGCTTGTGCAACAGTGGTCTACCATGCCCTTTTTTGTGTGGAAAATCGATGGAAATCCACCATTCTCATCCATTCTCCACCTGTTCTTGTGGAGTGAGCTTCTCCCAATCCCAAGAAGGCTCAGGGTTACCCACTGGCTGGGTAGGTCATGTTGCATGCGCTGCATTAGCACTGCGCATGTCTGCATGTACCGTAGCCCGCCTTCGGCTGAAGCGGCACGTCTCGCCAGCCTGATATGAAGCAAGCTATGTGTGCAACCCAATCACCTCTTTCTTGAGGAGGAGGGGCAAAAGTATGCAAAAGTCGTTAAATATACCAGCACCCTCCAACAGGTGCTTCCTGGTGACAAGTCCGGTGCCCAGAAACCACCTGTCAGGGTCTCCAAACAGCCTGGCCAGGAGGGTCCTGGTAGCTGGATGTGGCTCTACTGAACTGCTTTAAACCTCGACGCGCCCCGGGCACAGCTTTCAAAGCCCCTTGAAAAGCAACTGGATGAGCAATGCGACAAACAACCAATGACTGCTGATTGGGAGGGATTTTCAGGTGGCCGGTCACAACGGTGGTCCAACCGCGAGGAGCGGTTGATGTGTCGACTGTTGTCAAAGGACAAAGGACAGAACTCGGACAGAACCACCGGAGCATGAAGCCGAAGGAAAGAACTCATGCACCTGTACCATGGTGTTTCTGGATCGACTGTGCTGAATAGTTTGGGTCTATCCTATTGCCAGTAGCAGTGGATGATCATGATTCAATTGCAGGCCTTGTACAAACATAGTGTTAATTGATGGCCCTTACGTTAAAGGGGGCCCACCTCAAGACCCACAGGAATCATTTTAAATGATTCTGGGGGGGTGTGAGGGGGGTTGGTGATATTGATTCTGACAGTCATCCACGGTCAGGATCATTTCCTGAAATCTGCTGACATTTCCTGACATCTGAACTCTGTACCCAAAGTATTATTGGTATTATCATGTTTAGGTATAATTATGTATTATTGTCGGTGTCCATGTTTTCCCACTGGGTGTCTAAGAATGTGGTGAGTTATGTGATTTTATATGGAAATGACTGGTGTGGAAATGATTCCAGGGCAGGTTGACATCAGAATTGTTTTTTTTTTGATGTTCTTTGAGGGTAGGGGAGTGGTGGTAGATCTTTAGATGTGTTTTAATGTTTTTTCCGGAACCCCAAGAATATCCAAGAATGCCCAGTCTGGGAAATGGACATGGGATCTTTCATGGGTAGTGCCTGGAATGGTAATGTGATGAGATATGTGGAAATGACAGGTGTGTGGAAATGATTCCAGGGGGGGGTTGACATCAGAATGGTGTAAGGGTAAAATCTTGGAGGGGCTGCACTCTGGAAGGTGAGATGTTTAGAGGAAACTCCCATACCCAATCTGGGCAAGGGCAATGGAGCTGGGAATTGCAATTTGTTCCACGATTCCACCATGTCATTCTATTTCCATAGGTATTATAGGTAGTATTATGTATTGTTGTCGGTGTCCAATGTTTTCCCGCTGGGTGTCTAAGAATGTGGTGAGTTATGTGCTTTCATATGGAAATGACTGGTGTGGAAATGATTCCAGGGGGGGTTGACATCAGAATTGGGGTGGTTGCTTTTCTTGCCAAAGCAAGAACCCACATGGCAAAACTGAATAGGTTTGGGAGGCTCAGCCATCAGTTGGTACAAGCGCACACGTTGAAAAAAATGAAATATTGAAGCAATATGCGTTCCCACCTTTTGCATTGGTGCAGAATCTGTTTTAATACTGTTTTCTGTATTTGATGGACTCTCCAATAGAAATCTGATGAAATCTGTACGCTTGAGACTCAGGCGAATGCAATTATGACATTGCAACATGTGAAAATGATTCTGGCACATCGTTCACATCAAGTTAAAAATTAATGAAAATGATTCTGGGGGGGGGTTGACGACCCCCATGAACCCCCCTGTCAAAAAATTATTCCAGAGAAATGATTCTACTTAAATGATTCTGCCCATTGACGTACCCCCTGGAATCATTATTTAGCGTAACCCCCATGTTAATTGTTTACCGGCTTACTTACTGACTGCTACAGGCATATAATATGACAGACCAATTGTATGGTGTTTTTGAAGTCTTGTGGGTCAAAGCTTTGGCTTCACCATTTGTCTATAGGGACTTTGTCCAGCCACACGACCTCCCTAGCACCTACAGGGCTGTGCCGGTGCGACACAAGACCTGCGACCTGCGACCTCCCGGATGGAAAAGAACTCATCAAAAGGACCGCAGCATGTTTGACCATCACCAATCAATTTGTCAATATATAGTTGATTGAGAGTAGATGGCACAGACCCCAAGAGGTGGTTTATATGGACCCCCATCTAAAGGACATCATGGGGTCTGTGCCATCTACTCTGAACCCACTGTAATGATAACTCATTGGTTTTCTGTGCGGAGAAGCATCCACAAGTTTGGTATAAAATAGATTCTTTCAATTCCGCCCACCTGTGAGATGGTCTCTTTGCATCACCCACTGGCCGAGGAAAACACAAACAAAACAGTTCAACAGTTCTTCCTTGGTGCCTGAAATCACCCATTCCGTGGGCCTTGGACCGCGTGCGAAACCTCCGCCTCACTCCACTCCGCACTCCACTCCCCTCCGCCTGGCACCATCCAATTGCGGGCCAGGGGAGGGTGTGTCCACCGGCTCCAGCCGCGGCTCCGCCTTCTCCGACCTCTCGCGCTCCTTGTCCTCAGGTTTCGATGGGCGCAGGAGCCGAGCCGGTCTGGTGTGTGTGGTGCCGATCGATTTCGACCCGGGCTGCGGAGCCGTGACCGGCAAGGGTGTTTGATGTTCAGATGTGACCCGCTTGGGTGTCTGGAAATCCTGATCATGTCCCGGATCCACATACCTTTTGAGAAGGTGATTGGAGATGATTGGAGACTTGTAGGCTTGGAGGGTCCAATTACCTTCTGAGAAGGTATATATGGATCTATAGGGTGTGGAGACCCTGTGCCGCACAGCAGACTTATATGACCCTTCAGACCTCCAAACCCATCACCAAGGTCGAAACAACCCAATTCTCTGCAGGGTGGCAGAAGTGCAGTGCTTGCCACTTGCTTCACCCAGCTGGTATCTTGTAGTGAGCTGGGTGCAGGTCAGAATCCAAGACCCCAAAACATCCCAAAACCACAGAAAGCTTCAGCACATGACCTGTGTCAGGGCCATGTCATGTCATGTCTGGTCCTCCAGTCCATCCAAAACAACACTTGACACACTGTTTGTCTTAACAACAATGACAGCCGCCCAGCATCCATCTCCAACTGCTTCACCTTGCATCGACCCGTTTCTCTCGGGGTCGTGAACCCAGGTTTGGAACATGTGAGACGAAGCAACCATTTCTCTCGGAAGTGAGATTGTGCTGGGACTTTCTTGGGGTGGTGACTGCAGGAGATCTCCTTTCAATCAAAAGCACTCTTCCACTTGAGTGGTTCTTTTCGATTGGTTCTTGGAGTCAGGAGCACTCGATCTTAAAGCAACGGACCATCTGAAGATCTAGTGGAGCATGGCTCCGCTACCTTCCACGAGCAGCGACGTCCTATCGCGCGACGTGACGGCGCCTTGGATCGCAAGTTCCGGATCTCTTCAGCCATTTGCTTAATCAAAGGAGTCGTCCTGGGCAGTGCATTTCAAGCAAATCGGATTATATAGGGGCAGAACGGCATAAAGCAAAGATGGGCAGAACGGCATCAGGCAAAGATGGAACAGGCTTCCATGATTGCCGTTGATGAGCTACCATAGAACTGCTTGCCAAAACCATGAACACGTGATTCTCTCTTCTCCGAATTTCACAGTGACTTCACGGCACCCTGCAGTCCTTACACCACGGCAATCTGCTAGGGTCATGTCCCAAACCGTCCATGTGTGGAATAGTTACCTACCAAATCCTCTGCCTAGATCTCATGTGACTCATGTCTGCCCTTGGCTGTGGTAGTCTCGACACCAAGCTCAAACAATCCGCACAAATGGAATATAGTTTACATTCAGCACAACGACGATGTTTGTCATGTGCCGCCTATATTTATGTAAATTCTTGCGTGACTTGACAATGAGATGGAGCAAACAAGCTGCACAGCTCAGAAAAGACCCTCCACCAAGCTGCTCGATCGGCACATCCGTCTTTTTCGCCTCATCTTTAGACTCTTTGACCTAGGTGGGCACTGGAAGACTCCTGGAAGACCCCAAGAATCCATTGGGTCTTGGGTTTCGCAGTGAAAAATCGGGCACTCTGGAATCACTCCATCTTCATCCATCTTCATCCCCTGCCTCTGGAAGCTGTTGGTTTTCTTTCCCTTCTGCCTTGGGCACCAAGCTCCTCACCTGCGCGAGTGGTTGTTGCAACTCATGCTGCTTTCATAAATTTCAGTCAGTGACTCATGACACATGTCTTCAAAAAACGGCCAACACATGTTTCATGCAGCTGGTGGGAGTGAAAGGGCTCAAACTGTAGCGTTTCGTTCCAATAATTCCTCAACATGCACTGCCTCCACCCCCCCGATACAAAACTTGAAACTCAGCACGCATCAAACACATTGGTCCAACTTCGAAGCACCACAGCTGGAGAAGACACCCGTCCTGCTCTTCCTTCTCTGCTTTTTCGGAGATCGGCTTCCTCGGACGGACGAACGTGCCGGCGGCAACGTGCCGCAACGAACCGACGCGGTCGGCCGTGCAGCGGAGCTGCTCCGTGGCCGTGAGCGGCAAAGGCGAGTCCACCTGGCGAGGCGAGACGCGAGCTCCAAAGACTGACGACTGGAAGACGAGACGTGCAGCATACGTCCTAAGCATTGACGATAGGGGTTTGCGGACCGGTTGGTGGAGAGAAGTCATTGTTTTTGATCTGGGAGAATCTGGGAGCCTATTGTGAACTTCCATGATGATTTCTCAGAAGTGTAAGTGAAGCAGGTTGGAGGCCATCGCTACTAGCTTGGAGGCAAGCTGCTAGTAGGGTTTTAGGCCATCGTTCTTTGGGTTGGAGGCCGTTGGAGGCCATCGCTATTACTTAAGTTTCCCTTTAACGGTGGCATCTGGCAGGTGCACCACGGCGCGAAGCCTTTAAGCGAACTGTCGGCCAGGTGTTTTTGCTTCTTTTTTCCAAAACCTTCCATGGGACTGCCATATTTGTCTACATTAAGGTTGTTGGGGGGGTCAATGTGTGCATACTCTGTGCATATATACATGGAGTGTCTGGGTTTTGTGTGTGTGTTTTGTTTTTTTTTTTCTGTAGCCCTGGAGGCTTTCATGGTGCGAAACACTCAACATTAGTGATGTCTCAACATGAGGTTTTGTGGGGTTGGAAGACAGTAACGCACTCTTGAGGGATTTAAGGCGGGGGTCCTCTATCTGGTGAAGTTTTTTTTCACGTGAAAGAACCTGGTGTCCTACCAATTAGCGTTAGCGAGTGCAGGAGAATGTGGCTTCACCCTTTGTTGAGAACGCTATGTGAAAGAACCATAGCCATAGCCAAGTTCGCGGAGTCCTTCTGTTTATCACACCTGCTTGGCTGGACACCGACCGAAGTATGATGTCAAAGGTGGTCTACGGTACACCTAAATTCCTCCGCACATGGATGAAACATAGAAATTCAAAACGATGATGCCACCCCAAAAGGGGTGGCATAACCACTCCATGTGCCATTGGCTCCCCAAAGCACTCCCCAAAGCACTCTCCATTGGCCCGGTGGAGTGCGGGCCCGGTGGCACCAAAACCCGGGCCCGGTGGGGGATCAGGTTCGGTACGACTGGACGTTTGGGCACCCACATGAAAACCCTAGGGCTCCAGTCGTACCTTCGTTTCGAAGGTGGGACTGGGAGCCCGGGTGCCAGGAGGGTCCAGCCATACTGAACCTGAGGAGGTACGACTGGAGCCCTAGGGAAAGTGTCGAACACATCACCGGACCTCAGAAGGTACGACTGGATCCCTGGGGGCAGCAGTGGTATACCCCTCGCAGACCATCCCCATCAACCCTGACAAGGAAAACCCGCGGTGGAAGACCAACCGGTTTTTGGGGGTTCCATCTTCATCTGCCGGGGAGTAGTGCTGATACAAAGCGCTTCACCCAAAAACAAACATATTGAACAACATACTTGGTGATACCGAGCACTTCACTGCTGGTTGATTTTCATTGTCAAACCATTGAGTAGTCGCGAGATCTGCTCCTTTCCTTTTTTGCTGCATTTCGACCACCCCTTTCAGCCATCATTGTGTTTTAGAAGGGACGGAACCACATGGACCAACAAAACAAACACACCAACACACCTCACCCCAAACAAGCCCGAGGTCTGTTTTCGTTGGGCCCTTTAGCAGCATCTCCCAGCCCTTCCCCTGCTCGGCGCACTGGCACCGCATGCAGGCGCTGCTTCAAGGGGCTTCGGCGCAACGGTGGGGAGAGCGGCGTGGGCGTGCCGGGCCGCTCGCCCGGCCGTTCAGGCAAAGGCTCCTGTGGAGCTGACTCAGCAGATTCAGAACGGCAGAGCTCGGTGCAAACCATGTCATGCATCTGCTGCTACAGTGCGAAAGCTATGACACATTTATGATGGTTTATAAATGCAACACTCGAACCATTTGGTCCAAACTGTCTAAACGTCGTGCAAGCCAAATAAAAAATGACTCACAAAACATTTGCATCCATCACAGTCAAGCATTGAACTCCAAGTCAATGAAAACAACATAAAGCAATTTATCCGTGCTTTTTTCGTCGGGCAGCGCACCAGGGCTTTGAGACAAACATGACAGTACCCTACATTCCAGTGCTGGAACTCCTGGTGCGTGTGCCTCCTGTCTCCCATGGATGTACTGGAGAAAAAACACCAGTGCTTACTATTTGATGATGGAGTTAGGAGACCTCCAGCTTTTATCACCTGTCACGGAGGTCTCCAACAGCCCAACATTGAACCGTAACAACCAGGTCGCCCGGGGGCGTCGCATTCCCACCGCCGGATCCATGTGTTTGTTCATTTCCGTTTCAAGAACTGGGAAGGTTTCACCTTGCCCAAGGAGCGGCGCCAAACAAACTGAATCGATGAAGTGAAGAAGTGAATCGATGACGTGACGAACGGATCCACTAAAAGGAACGGCTGTAAAGGAGTTGGAAAGTCAAAACGAGCTAAACTTGGATAACAATCGAACGCCAACCGCAACAACACCACACTACACAGACCTAAAACTGCATCCGAATAAATGAAGCCAACGCTTGCAGGACACTGAACAATGAAACCACAACACCCGTCTCGTTTCTGCTCGCTAAAATGAAACCAACGCAACCAACTTTCGATCGTAGCTACCGCCCCACCCCCTGACACAACTTTCGAACGTAGATAACAACGTACGCCTATACTCAATTTTGTGTGTATCGCTCTCCCCAGTCTCTCTGCGGGTAAACCACAAAAAACAGTGCAAATACCAGAAACAGATTATGCAAAACGCTATAAAACACCCACGCGACCTGCAAAACCGCTTGCATCAACCTCGCATGGCGACCAGTCTGCAACTGGGCTTTCTTCAACCCCAAAAGCACAAACCTCGCCAGACGCCTCGCTCCTTGCAGAGCTTCCGGTGCTCCTCCTCGAAAACGGCGCGCCGGTGCGGCGGCACGCGGTCCAGGACCGTGAAGGCCGCCTGGGCCGAGGACGACAGCGAGGGAGGTTGCAAGAGCGGCGCCAGCGGAATCGAGTTGGGCCCAACGGCGAGCACAAGCCAGCGGAATCGAAATTCCCAGCATCTGGAGCAGTTGAGAAAGCGTTTTTCTGAAGGGGTAAATGCCTTCTGAACAAGGCATGGCATGTGGATGCCGGATATAGGAATCATCGTTGAACGATCCTGTGATGCCAAAGGGTCGTCGTCCATCTCCTTTTCTTGTTTCGAGGGTTCCTTTTGCACCCAGCGGTTCAAGAAAAACTTAATACTGTACCACCTGGAATGCCAAGGCATTGTTTTTGCAAAAACACACAACACCACATGTTTTTTGCATGTGCCAGGGCGCCATTCATAGGGGGTGTCCATTCATAGCCCCCCAAAAGAGAATTCATCCTGATCAGTCACAGAGTTGTCTTCCAGTCACAACTTCCACCGAACATTTTTACCCTTCACCGCCACCTCGGGATTCTGTGTGATCAGCTTGGAGAGGGCTTTCGCCTAGGCACGGGAAGAAGGGCGAAGCACTGAAGCGCCCAAGGCGCTCCGTTCACAGCCAGATCTGGTGCGACGCCGGACCCCTCCCCTTCAGAGGGTCCAGGGCCTCATCTGGATGAGAGGGGGGCCTACTTCAAAAGGGCTTTCAAGCAATGGGCTCCACCGAACGGCCCATTCCGAACAGGTGTCCAGTTTGGAGATCGTAGGGCGGCTCTGAGGTCGGAAGGTGGCAGGGTTTGGGCTGAAACCCCTCCAAGTCGTCCGATGTGGTCTCCTCTTGGCTGTGAGGGAGGGCTTGGGAAGGCTTGAATCTTCAACTTCAGTCACCCAACTTACGCCCACATCAAACCTGAAAGCCATTGGGTTGTAAAGGAAAGTCGTCTTGCTTGCAGGTCCATTTTCAGGTTCCATGTGGGTCTCTTCCCGGGTGTGCTTGGTGAACCGTGGGGCGATCGTTCGGAAGGGTGGATGCCAGCGGGTTCTACCGGCCTTGATAGGCTGTACCCCCTTAAAGCTTGCCAACTTCTAGAGGCTTGGACGACTTTCAAGGCCTCAAAACACCAGTCATCATGAGACATCCAGGTTTTGCAATGTTTTGCATATCATCCCATAGACTCCCAAAAAGGCCCTGGCCGGCGCCAATGACGCCTGCCAGGCGTCATTTGTCTTCTGTAAGGGCCTGAAAATCCGGCACTTCTTCCTGCTGCTCTGCACACCGGATAGTTGCTACAGCGACGTCCTCCATCCTTTGGACGGTCCGTTCCAGCGATGTCCTGCGATGTGCTCTCCATCGCCTTCGAGATCTTCGAGTTCAGCGAAGCTTGCAGCGAGCTGGTTCTGGATTGTTCACTTTTTATCTGTTTGGTGGTGCTTCCTGACGCGGAAGCGTGTCCGACCAAACAGGTGATTTGAGGCAAGTCTTGCCGGGGCGTTTTTTTTGTGGAAACCGGTGAAACAAACCCACAGGCCAATGTGGTCAAGGTGCCGCTTCTTGACGCACCAAGTGGTCTGAGTCATCAATGAGGGGCAAAGTGAGCGTTGAGCTGGCAGCAAAGAAGCCTTGTGTCAGTCAGGCTTGTACATGTTCGTGATTGTATGAATGTATGAATGTATGTGTGACATGTGTATGTATGTATGAATGCATGAATGTAGGTATGTATATATGTATGTATCTATCTATCTATCTACCGCCCTATCTA
This sequence comes from Durusdinium trenchii, assembly GCA_963970005.1. Taxonomy (NCBI): domain Eukaryota; class Dinophyceae; order Suessiales; family Symbiodiniaceae; genus Durusdinium; species Durusdinium trenchii. The sequence continues at coordinate 180,935 of CAXAMN010012670.1, forward strand.
TCTATCTATCTATATATATATCAATCTATGTGTATGTATGTATATTATATATACAATATATCTAACATGTATGTGCATATATTAATATGCATAAATACAGTATAAATATATATATATATATGTGATATAATGATGTATGTCTATATGTATGCCTATGCCATACCAAGCATGCGGAGCAATTGCAGGACCCTTTGAGGCCATGTTTGCATCGGCATCCCACGGGCATGGCCTCACTAGGGGGGCTAGACAGTTGGAAAAAAAACACAGAAACCTATAGAAACCTCTTTCTGATGTCTTTCGTTGTCTTTCAGTCCAACTTGCCTTCAGATTCTTTCTGATGTTGTCATTCATTTCTGTCTGATTCTTTCATGATTCTTACTGGGCCGTCATTCCATCTCCTCTCCCCTCTGTGCTTTCACCTGAACCAAGCATAACCAAGCTGCGTTGGGCCGCATCCGGATGTACCTCCAGAACCTGCAGGTGCGTTGGCGAACACAAACGGCACGGTTTTCATATACCCAAATGCGACCTGTCTGGGACTGCTATCTTTGCCGAGATGTCTGGCCAGGGGTGGTTCATTTGGGGGGGGGTGTACGCATATGTGGCATATGTGGCAGTGCCATGGGTCGTGTCTGGGATAGTTTGTTCTTGAATTTAGTAGGAACACTGCATCAAAACACAGAATCCATCAAAATCGTAAGTGTTCAGAACCGTATTTAGATTTATACACAAAATTCCATCTATGTTGGGGCCCGTACACGTGTTCCGAACGTTTCATTCGTAGATTGACGACTGCATGCGAGTAGTTTTGAGTGGGACCCAGGACCCATAGGACCCACAACCGGTGTTTTGTTCATGAACCAGCTGGCTTTTTGGATTTTTTGGGGTGGTCACAGCGCACAACCCGAGCAGATTGTGAGTGAGTTTTCCGAACCACGTTCCATGAACGTGTGAGGAATCTGGAGGTAGTAGCAGCAAGAGGGTACTAGTAGCGATGCCCTTGTTACTAGTAGCTTCTAGATGCTAGTAGTATCAATGCAAGGTGAGTCCCAACATGACAGTGGCCCCGCAATGGCGACCAATGCCGCCTGCGGAAGTTCCAAGGCCCTCATCAGCAAATTCAAGGCCTCCTTCTTCACGAAAAGGCCTTGAAAAACAACTTCAATAACTACCTGCACCTTCGTAAGAAAAGGCCTCCTAAAGAGTCTGAGTCGAATGATATACCTTCTGAACAAATCTTGGTTCTGTGGAGGCTAGCCGAGATAGCTCCTATCTTGGAGAGATATGATAGCCTGCAGTCTCAAGAGCGTGGGGGGATCCTTCTCAGCCACAAATTGAGCCTTGGAGATTGTCGTTC
>CAXAMN010012681.1:0-26962 GCA_963970005.1 Durusdinium trenchii
ACTGCAGCCCCACCTGTTGTCAATGTGAGCACTGCATCTTCAAAAAAGACCAAGCACAATCTGCCTAATTCTGACTATATTGCTGAAGCTGCTTTGTGAAGGTTCGGTACCCATCATTAGATCAGGAAACACTGGCACACCACTCATTTAGATTCATTTAGTCTGTGAAATGCACCACTTCATTAGGTGTAGACGCACTGAATCTCTGTCTCCTTGGCAGTGCTAACGTTTGGCCATCTTTATAGTAGAGAGTCTTGCCTGCCAGGCCTGCCACCATGAGACCCACCGAGCTAAAAAACAGCTGAGATGACCAACGGGACGAACCGTGGTTGGGATCTGCGAGGAAGCCTGGACCCAGGTGCGACGAGCTTCGTGATGGTTGGCAGGGGCGATTTGTTCTGCGAGACCCCGACGGTTGGGTCACAGGGAACACAAGCGGAAAGCACGGCTTTTCCATGGAGTATGTCAGCAAGTTCGGGAAGGGGACGCATGACCTGGGCGAGAAATCTCAGAGATTTCCTGCATTGTCAACCACGACTGGAAGCTCCAAGTGACGGTAAGTCTCTATCGACATGCAGATCCTACGGAGAACAACTTGGCACAAGAAATTAAACCATTGCTATTGCAGATTCCGAGGTCAACATCAATGGTAACAACAAATACCTTGAACATCAAATTTTCAAGTTTGGGTTTGATATGAGCCTAAGTTATATGACACAATAAGTAACATATACGCATGTTACAAGTCCCTAGCCACACACACATATATATATATATATACATGTAGTTGCATGCATTTGCTTTATTTTGTATCTGAAATCACGACATCTCCAACATCCTCCAACCATGACTATCTTTCAACATGGCTCAAACATCCCGAGGCTCTTTATCAGAGGGACCTAGTGACCTAGTAACAAGTGCACCGCTACTAGTAACAAGACGCATTACTGCTAGTAACAAGAAACTACTAGTAACAAAAAATATCACCAAACTATGTGATTACTGCTTACGCCGACCCGATCATCCTGTGCCTCGTATTGACCAACGACTGCTTCAACGTCCTCCACGGCCGAGTCCACAGGAACCTTCGAAAGCCAAACGACAAACAAGAAATACTGGACCAAAGAAATACACGAGAAAAAAACATAGCGATGGCCTCCAACCTAAGGGCGATGGCCTCCCCGACCGACCGACCGACCGACCGAAGGGAAACATTCTCTTCATCCATGCAAAATTTACTGAGTTGTTAGCCCGGTGCGCAAACAAATATTTCAATACGTCTTACATAAATATGATATTGACATGCGTACTGACTTGAAAGCGGTTGCCACACGCCGGCCTAAGTGAAAACCTGAGAAAGCCAGGAAAGGTAAAAGTACGTTGTTCCAAACCATTTCAAAGCCTGCATGGCCTCCAACTCCAAATCGACAAGTCCAAAGCGACAATGCACATCTGCCGATGATGAACCGATGCAAAGGCTGGACGTCTTGTTCTAGCTACAAGCAGGGCGCGCGATAAAATTTCTCAGGTAAAACGGTAAAACTGCAGGTACGTCTGGCTGATCAGGCCAGATATCAGCACGGAACTTGACCCTCATCGTTGGATCAACAGTCAAGTCCGTGGGTGACCCCCCTGCAAAAGGAAATCCAAAACAGTCCAAAAGGAACCTCGTGACTTCAGAGGGATACACACACGCCAGGCGTCCTTTTCTATTATGCTCCAGACAAGAGTCAAGTTGGGTGAAAGTTGAGCCTATGAGAATCGGTGAGTCTCACGGAAGGTCTGATAGGCAGTCAGGGGTAGATGAAGTTGTCCAATGGCATCATCATGATCGTGTGTAAAGGGCGGTATGGAAATGGAGTATCCTCCCGGACTCCCGGGAAAACTCATGGCGGGTGGAGCGAGAAAAGGTGGGGAGGAACTCATCACCTAAGGCTCCGGCAGCCAACGAGTCTTGAACAAGCTTCGGCCGCTGCGGCCACGTACGCTGCTCAGACCGCTCCGGTCACCTAACGGCGTGCCCGAAGGCTGCCTGCTTGTACTCAATACGTAATTCAGCAAGTCTTGGCAAATGACTTTGGCCTAAGCCTACTTCGCCCGCTGGGCGCGTACATCTCCGGCAGGGGAGATAAAGACTACACCCGTTCGACGGGTCCACAGGGGCCACTCTGCGGGGGTCACCCTGGGCTCTCACAAGGAGAGACACGCTTATTGACATGCGTACTGACTTGAAAGCGGTTGCCACACGCCGGCCTAAGTGAAAATGCAAGAAAGCCAGGGCAGGTAAAAGTACGTTGTTCCAAACCACTTCCAAGCCTGCGTGGCCTCCAACTCCAAATCGACAAATCCAAAGCGACAATGCACATCTGCCAATGATGAACCGATGCAAAGGCTGGACGTCTTGTTCTAGCTACAAGGAGGGCCCAAGATGAAATTTCTCAGGTAAAACTGCAGGTACGTCTGGCTGATCAGGCCAGATATCAGCACGGAACTTGACCCTCATCGTTGGATCACCAGTCAAGTCCGTGGGTGACCCCCCTGCAAAAGGAAATCCAAAACAGTCCAAAGGAACCTCGTGACTCCACAGAGGGGACACACACACGTACACACACACGCGGTCCCCTTCAATATTGAAATTAAAACAATACGTCGTGCATTGCGGCGCGTTGCAATCTTGTATACAAGCAGTTCCCGGGCAAGCCGGCGGCGGAAGTTTCCAAAAGAATAGACCTATAGGAAATGGCCATGTGGCAGGCTGATTCGCCGAGCTGCGATGTTCTTTGACAAAACAAGTTGGAACCGACCAATGGAGCGAAAGCGAAGCAACCACCGTCAACTGTCTCGCAGGAAAAACGCTGTTCATGCATTTTGCAAAATACAGAATAGAGATGACTCACCCGCGTACTAAAGTTGTACTACAAAGTCGCCAGTTCTCAGCTTCCAGCTCCACGGCCTGCTCCGCGCACTAAAGTTGTACTACAAAGTCGCCAGTTCTCATCTTCCAGCTCCCTAGACACTCCGCGTACTAAAGTTGTACTACAAAAGTCGCCAGTTCTCAGCTTCCAGCTCCACAGAATGCTCCGCGTACTAAAATTGTACTAGAAAGTCACCAGTTCTCATCTTCCAGCTCCCCAGATACTCCGCGTACTAAAGTTGTACTAGAATGTTGCCACTTCTCATCTTCCAGCTCCCCAGACACTCCGCGTACTCAAGTTGTACTACAAAGTCGCCAGTTCTCAGCTTCCAGCTCCACAGAATGCTCCGCGTACTAAAATTGTACTAGAAAGTCGCCAGTTCTCATCTTCCAGCTCCCCAGATACTCCGCGTACTAAAGTTGTACTAGAATGTTGCCACTTCTCAGACACTCCGCGTACTCAAGTTGTACTACAAAGTCGCCAGTTCTCACCTTCCAGCTCCACAGATTGCTCCGCGTACTAAAGTTGTACTACAAAGTCGCCAGTTCTCATCTTCCAGCTCCGCACAGACTCTGCGTACTCAAGTTGTACTACAAAGTCGCCAGTTCTCATCTTCCAGCTCCGCACATACTCCGCGTACTAAAGTTGTACTCCAGTTCTCAGCTTCCAGCTCCACAGATGCTGTGCCTGCCACGAAATCTGCACATGGAGGTTCACAAAGTGCTGTGCCTGCCATGAAATCTGCACCTCGAGGTTCACCAAAAGCACCTGCCACGAAATCTGCACTTCGAGGTTCACAGAATGCTGTGCCTGCCACGAAATCTGCACTTCGAGGTTCACCAAGTGCTGCGCCTGCCACGAAATCTGCACATCGAGGGTCACAGAGTGCTGTGCCTGCCATGAACTCTGCACTTCGAGGTTCACCAAATGCTGCACCTGCCACAAACTCTGCACTTCGAGGTTCACCAAGTGCTGCACCTGCCACGAAATCTGCACTTCGAGGTTCACCAAGTGCTGCGCTTGCCACGAAATCTGCACTTCGAGGCTCACCGTGCAAGTGCTGTGCCTGCCAGCTGTACTTCGAGGTTCACCAAATGCTGTGCCTGCCACGAAATCTGTAAACGAGCCACATGTCCAAAAGTCACGACTCACTGCACCTGTCACGAAATCTGAGGTCCTCGACGATCACCACCAGGTCCATGGCAAAGTGCTGCACCTGCCACGAAAACTGCACTTCGAAGTAAAAAAAATTGGATCCCTTGCACCTGTCACGAAAAGTCGACTTTGGAGCACCAAAGCACGAGGCGCCTGCCACGAGAAGTCACCACCATGTATGAAAATGCGCACGGCACCACAACGAGAGCGCAGTCGTTAGAAGCACCCGCTGCAAACACCCAGATTCAGCGAGCCTGCGCAGTCGAAATGCACATGGACGATGTCGAGAGGCATGAATGTACTGTAAATAGCAGCGAATTAGCCATTCACGGCCACGCGCTTCAGCGATCTAAGCACCTGCTTTTCTATACTACCGTAAGAACCCCTCAGTGTGCCCACACTGTTTGGGGAAAAAACACTGTAAAATCAAATACCAAGTATGTAATGAAAATTGAGTAGCACAAGCAAGCTCAGATCTGCAAATTCAGGGGCCTCAGGGTGCCGTGGACCCACCAAACTAAGCAGTTCCTTAGACAAGTTTCTTATGAAATAATACATGTATGCTAGGTAGTTCGTCGCATACACGCATCAAATCATTATAGAATCAAAGCACAGTGGTCTCCATAAAATCCGGATATATAGATCAATCATGCCATCTTGTTATCTTCAAACCAACAAACATGTTTTTTTCAATGCCCAAACCCAATCATTTCGTAGAGGAAATTACCAAGGGGATTGTGTGTGTGTGTGTGTCTGAAGGTCCGCCACCCCACCCGAAAGCTATCGTGCCTTCAGCACTGAAGGCTCTGAAGGATTGGTGCCCTCAGGACACTGGCATGGGCAAAACCCGAATATTTCTAGCACAGGATGGGCACGCTGGGGAACCACCGATCGATTGAACGGCAAGCGCTGCAGTTTGAGACTTTAAGACATCCACGAGAGACGCAAGGGTTCGTGTGCACTCACACCTCCCGCGAATGGCCTATACAGACCGCGCGTCCGGGCATCCCAACAGCACTTCCAGGTATTTCAAAAGAGAAGTCCCCAACATCATAGTCCTGCAGGCGCTGCATGATGGAGGTTGCTATTGCTGCCCTCAAAAATGCCATTAAAATTGCCAACCCAACCTGACAACTGTGACTAGCAAACGGCCACGTCATTAACTTTACGCCCTACGTGTAGGCCCGCAACGAGAGAAACTGCAATTGAACTCTTTCAATGCGGCACACATCAACTGTCACTTCGCAGAAGAACTGTTTACCTGTTTACCTTGGAGACAATCTTGGTCGTATCAGTTCATCAAATCTATGAAGCTCAAAAGAGAGAGCATCAAATACGTCCAACAGCATCACCAATGTGAACGGGTCTTAGGTCTGAACCACCAATTCCTCATATAATCCTATGGGCCTATGGATCCTGTTCAATAAAGTGAACCTATGAGATCAGCTGGGACTCCCGGCAACAATACTGCAGGCATCGCGGAAGCCCAGGCTGCCCAGCACACCTAATCCGGGAGGTATTTTTGGCATATCGAATCAATCAAATCGAATCGAGTCATATCAAATCTGCAGTCTTTACCAGTCTTTACCCCCCAGATCCAGGATACGTCAGGATCCCGGCTCGGCGCGCCAGCACAGGCCAGGACCTGGCGCAGAATGACTGGTGAGGGGTGGCAACTGATAGGAATGGTCTCCAACCTAGTAGCGATGGCCTCCAACCTAGTAGCGATGGCCTGAAACCTAATAGCAATGGCCTCCAACCTAGTAGCGATGGCCTCCGACCTAATAGCAATGGCCTCTAACCTAATAGGAATGGCCTCTAACCTAATAGGAATGGCCTCCAATCTAGTAGCAATGGCCTCCAACCTAATAGGAATGGCCTCCAACCTAATAGCAATGGCCTCCAACCTAATAGGAACGGCCTCCAATCTAGTAGCGATGGCCTCTAATCTAGTAGTGATGGCCTTCAACCTACTAGCGATGGCATCCCACTACCACGGATTGATCGACTACCCAACAAAGAGCAAAAGAGATGTTCCTGGACTTACTGAGCCAGTGGTCCGAATGTGTCTGGGGAATTGTAAGGCGTTTGCTATCGTTTGCTTGATCCTACTGTTAAAAAGTGAGGAGTTGAGCAAGTGAGAACACCTTGTTTGTTCTGACACCCGCTTTGGCGGTATTGATGGGCGCTTACAAACCGCTTCGCTTCCAATTATGAATGTTGATGGATCATGAACTGGTGCTTGAACTGGCCTTTCTGTCAGTAAATGCCACAGCATCAAGGTAAGAAAGACATAAAGCTGGCAAGTGCCCCTTATGGCTAGCATTGCATGCAGCTGGTCTTCCAACCTCCAAGCGCCGCTCAATCCCCATAGGGCTTGCTTGTCGGCCTCCGGCAGGTGATAGGTAGCAGAAAATACGTGAAAATGCGATTGATCAAACATCACATCAAACGTTACAAACCTGGAGAAACCTTCCCCCTAAAAATCTTAAGCCACCTGCCAACCCTAGAGGTTACCAACCCAATCGAACAGCCAAAGGTCCATGCCGTCAAGCCAACAGCGGAGCTCAGTGCGCCGCTATGTGGGCATGCAGCCAAGCATTTCAGTGCCTAAAACGGTGCCAAGAGTTGTTGGCCTTTGAGTGTCCCAGCTTACAATCTTCCCAATTATAGACTAACATGTGTCCTGGACAATTCTGTTTACAAACACATTTACTCAGAACTCTTGCGAACCCCGTATTCAACTGTTGCAGGGGGTTATCGCTTTGTGAGTGCAAAATATATACTTTTGCAAATGACAAACATGAAGGCAGCACAGCCCATACATGCAGGCATACAGGATCCGTCTGTGCCCCCTTAGCCTAGTTTTAGCCGCAAGTTCCCTGGCAATATAGCTCCCTGTTGGGTCCTTGTAATTATGAATTAAGGTATAGACGGTATAGAGCTACATGGCAGTTCAATAAGATAAATTTGATACGTTAAATTACCCTGCACAAATGCTTGGACTGCTAAGCACGAACATGAACCCTGGGCAAAGAAATGCTTATCTCACCTCCAGTGACAGGACGAAAGGGTGATCAAAGTCTTTATTCTCGCTTGCATTGTTGACATGGGTATGCGTCCACTCTGCACAAAGCCCACAACCCCCATAGAAACATAATTTGTATAAACATCAGAATCACCAACATCGGTTAATTCTTCCCTGTTTTGACCCGAAAGCCAGGCAAAACGACCCAGTTCCCTCTCCATCGCCAAGGTACCCCAAGGAGCACCTTCAGCTCGGAGCCTCCAGTCAGATACAAACTAGCATGGATTAAGACAAGCCCCCACATTGATGTCCCCACCTTGCAGGGAGGATGCTCGGGTATCGGTCATTTCCCCCTACCAATAGCTAGTCGTTTGACGTTGTTTGCGTGCAGTGGGTGCCCACGTTTGAGCGAGACGGATAAAATGGTCGGCGAGAAATGACAACTGAAGTAAACACAGCGAACACACGAAAATATATATATATAGCTGTTTACAAAAGGCAAATCATGACGATCTATGTCAAATCGAGAATTGTCATTACCAGCCTCCCAAGAGCCCGCTCACCCCGAGGTGCAAAAGGCTGAGCTTCCCCACATTGCAAAAGCTCCCTGAGTCGATCAACAGCACCTTGGAGCGTTTACTTTAATGAAATAGAAAAAATACTTTAAGGGACCTGATAGCAATGGCCTCCAACCTAGTAGCGATGGCCTCCAACCTAACAGCGATGGCATCCAACCTAATAGAGATGGCATCCAACCTAGTAATCTAGTAGCGATGAATATAACGGTTCATCATGCTTCACCTGCACCACAACGCTTCAGTTCATTGCTATACACCACTCGCTATACTTTGCTGCAGCGTTTGAGGGTCCGGCCTTTGAGCTCCTGATGAATGAACACCACATCATGCAGAACGCGCAATACCTGCCGTGACAGGGAGGATATTGGAAGGGGCTGAACATATCAAACCAGGTTTGTTGGATGCGGTTGGCAAGAGGAAGGCAGTTGGATTGAAGGGCCAACTGCTTCGAGACGAGAGATCAAACGCTCTTAAGAACCTCACGTGGTAAAGTGGAATGGAATGATTATACGGATCATTTCATGTCAAAGGCTTAGAGATCAAGCGAGTAGCATATGTACCAACAAGATCCAACAAGCAGCTTCTGATTGCCAAAAGTTTGAAAATGTGACTCTTGACAGCCGGTCAGAAGTGAAATGAATGCCATGGGTGGTCCTCCACTTTCCACCCATACGTGCCTCACAGACAAGCTCTTCACTTGGAGCTCCCTCTGCAGCACGTTGCACTGGATCTGCGTAGGCCTTGTCAGAAAAAGTTGGCATTTGGAGAGGGAAGTTTATGCACCGCAGTCATGTTGGGTCAAAAACGCATTCGACCAGCGGGAATCATAGAAGCCTTGAGAAACAAGAATCTCTTCCAGAGCGACCAAGGCACTGCTAAAATGGTGTCAAAGCGGTTGAGAACTGGATGCCACGATGTAGCGGCCTAAGTCTGCACCCATGGTCAAACTTCCAAAACCGGAAGAAAGGCAAACCTCCCAGAGACGTTTCTGGTGGTGAACATATAAACAAAACTACCTGGGCAGTGTTCATGCAGGGATACCATGCACCATGTATGAATTCTCAAACTTGAAAGGTTCAGCACAAATGCTCAATCATATGCGCTATTTTCTACAAAGGCCTACAAAAGTAAGTGCATAATCTTCTGCATAATGTATCGTCTACGTCCACTGTTCTCTCTAGGCACTCCGGCACCACGCTCCCAACGCTGCACTTTCAACTCCCGCAGCTGAGAAAGCAGCTCAGCCTGCCGTCTGGTGAGCTGGACCGGATGGAAGCAGGGTGGGCCCGTATAGGCATGCATAGGATATGTAGACGAGAAAAGCAGTTCCAAGCAGTTCCACTTGGAGAAAATATGACGAAAACTGGATCTTATGTGTTTGCGTACCTGGATGTCCTGGAGCAAAATGCCTCAAAATGACTCTGTAAAAGCACCTTGTGTTTCAATCAAATTTCATGCATCTAACGTGGCATCTATGCAAAGACTGCATGAGCGATGACTGAAGAGTCAAGATCCGAAGTTCAGGTCACTTTACAAAGTTGAGACTTCGAATTCCTACCAGTCACTAGGTAGACTATGCCCATGGCAGCAGTTCACTCACAGCCCTGTAGCCTCATCAAATGCCACGTGCTTAAGCATATCCCAATGAGCCGCAGGTTCTTCCTGGAGATTCTGACCTGTGAATCTCATCTCCCGCCTGTGAGCACTCCACCAGTCGATCCAGGGTCCAACTCAAGGAGATCGCCCTCAGCCGGAGTATGGCACGAGGAAAGCAAAAAGACGCGGATCGTCAGCAAGCAATCGAATGCTTGCAGCTTCTGCAAAGCGGAACCTTGTGAATCCGCCAGTCGAACAGTCACCTCTGAAAGGACATTATCAATGTACAGCTGAGACCCCAACGGTTTCAGTGCCAGCGGCGATTTGGGCCGACCCGTGCCCTGCTGCATAACGCCCTTAGCAACTTGGACAATGCAAATAATGGGATGTTCTGTCCGTTTATGAGTCACTAAAAATGATGGCATGCTCCGCTTGTGACACATGTGCTTCTGCTAGTGAAACTCCCGAATATTTTTAATTCGCAGTCAGTAAAGTTGAATGACCCTTAGATATCATGAGTCAAGGGAAGTTCAAGAGTTTGTCTTTAATAAAGCTTGCAATAAACCAATGCTACTTGCCGATATTTGCTGGACAAATCTGGAAAGCTTCTTGCAGCTAAGGAGTGGGCAATTACTGTCAGCGGGCGGGTGAGGCAGTGAAGCTCTTGATTGGACGGTGAGGTCTTGCCAGTCCTATCCTCCTTGGCTAGGGTAGATGGTCGGGTACACGAGAGGTAAGCTGGTCTACGTAGCCTGTCTTTTCAATGTGAAGCGCTTCAGTCGTCCACTTTGCAAAGATCTGGTCAAAAACAATGCACTGCTCGGGTTCTGCTTTGTCAGGGAGTACTTGCTTTGGTTGCGCATCAGAGCGATATTGTATCGATCTGAGCCAAATCCGATGAAAACAAAATTATGTATATATAAGTTATATTATACATACACGTACTTAAAGCTGTACATCGCCAGGCATGTCAGGATGCACTGAAGTTCACTAAAGTCACTAAAGAGGCGCCCAATTTGTTCAATATCCTTTGAAAGCTCGTCTAGGAGTCTCGGATTCACATGGTGTCACAACTAATCATATAAATGTATACATATGTGTATTTTATATATCGTATATACATAGATATATATATATGCTTGTGTCAGGCTCTTTCACATGAGGGATGACTTGCCTCGGGCCTCATGGTGTTGAAATTGCTTTTCCCAAGCACCGCTTGGAGGAAGCTCCAGCTCTTTTTTGTGCAATCAACAGGCAAAGCTCTCGTGCGGCTGGCATCTGTCCATGATTCTCTTCGCTGAGCCCTACCTAACTCTACTTCCCAACACTTTGCAGCTTCATTAGTCTTTGTATTTAAGTGTCCTGGCATTGGCCTTTAATTGGTTAAATTGTTGCATCATTCAAATCAAGCAAAAGGTCTAATTGCCCCTTCTCTAGCAGCCTTTTCTGCTGCTGGTGAGAGATTGGGGACTGGCACGCAGGTGGCAGCATTCTAACCCCACTGCCCTAAATATGCACACGTCACCATGTTGCACTTTTTGCAAAGGCGAGCACACTGGTGTGACGATGGTTCACGCCTCCAAGCCAAACTCGCTCTTCGCTTCGAGGAGACTACAGTAAAAGCGACAAGTCCCAAGCATGATTCCTTGACACCGGCGAGGCGAACCTCCGATGTGGGAGAAGACATTTTTATCAAGTTTTCATGATTGGCTGGGGCATACTCCAACTCGTCACATCGTCCCTAAGCTGCTCCAAGTCTCTCTCAGAATAATTGCACCTTCACACTGAACCCGTCAAACATGCACATCTGAACGCATCAGGTGTTCAAGAACATGCAAAGTGATTGACGAGTTCTCTTCTTATACGTCTTGGGTTCCGGGGGGAGTATGGTCGGAAGGCTGAAACTTAAAGGAATTGACGGAAGGGCACCACCAGGAGTGGAGCCTGCGGCTTAATTTGACTCAACACGGCCCATGTTGACGCAAAACACGTCGCGGAAACCCGGATTCAGGTAGTTTCGGTCACCCCCACCAAACGACCTGGGACCGCCCAGCCGGCCACAAAACTACATCAAGTTCCGTTCAAACGCTTGTGAATAAACACAAGAATCCTCCCCAAGCTAATGATGCAAGCCCATCGTGCCCATAGGCGTCCCTCAAACCAATCCACATAGTTATGAGCTCCTCATTCTGCATATGTCTGCGGAAAAGAACCTGCAACAGCTTGCCTGCTGCTAAACCGGACAAAAAGGCACAAGCGGGAATTGGCAGCTCCTTCTCCTGCAGCAGCCTTTCTTTGCCCACACAGACCTTTCTGCATACATTTGTAGCACATTCATCTTTTTGCCAAAACAAATATCTCAATGATCCGCGATCTTTGGCAAACTTGGCTTGGGTCGGCCACTTGTTTAAAGCCAAGAAGGGTATCTAGAGCTCTCTCTCATCCCCGAGAAGCAGGGAACCTTGCCCCCACCCAGCCCTGCTCAGCTTGCCTATGCAAATCCAAAGCCTTCATGACCTTCACTGACAGCCTCCCAGAGTTTCGGAGGGTGGGGAGACCCAATCCAAATCGAATCATGTTGTTTAAATATATACATATCAGGGTGGCACCTCAAAACAAGTTGCCATCTTGCTATCACGACAGCTCACTTTAGCTGTGCTGTTGCATATCTTTAAAGCGATGCATGTTGCATGTTCAAATTCGCATGTCGGATTGCCTTTGTGTTTCAACGAACGGTGCTCAAAGGTCTCTGCATCACCAGGGCCAAATATGTATGAGAATAGATATGCGGACAACATGTGCGCTATGACGGATATGTGTTTTGTTTGGCAATCCGAAAGCTGTTGCAGAAGAAGGACTGAAAGTGCAGAAAGTCTATATCCAGCGGCCTGTGCTTCAATTGCAGACTTGGGCAAGATGGAAAAAGTGTTAAGAAGCATCATCAAAGTAAAAATTGTTTTTTGGGCCTTTAGTTTTGCAGGCTGTTTTCGGGGCAAGGCGACCTATAAGGGACAAACATCTGCATGGAGACCATATCGAAATCAATACGAGCATGATCCTTAATCATGAAGATCCTAACTCAACAGTTGGTAGAAGTATAGCCCCGATTCTGGTCCCCTTCTTTCGCTCCGGCAGAACGCTTCATTGCAATGAACGGGTGATCACTATATAGATGGCGTCACATAATGGCATAGAGGGCAACCATACATAAGGATAATCAAAGAGGCCATGGAGGTCATCGCCTTTAGGGTGGAGGCCATCACTAGGAGGGTGGAGACCATCGCTCTTAGGTTGGAGGCCATTGCTAGTAGGTTGTAGGTTGGAGGCCATTGCAATGAAATCTCATTTAGACCACACAAATCCCAGACCCAAGTTCCGCCTGCAATAACTTCTCCCGCAGCACCTCTTCCGAGGGGTACTCTGGAAGATCCACCCTTGGCCGTCAAGGAGTTTGTATACAAGTTGATCCGCTTTGCATTTGGATGCGAGCCAAATCCTGCTTGCAAAACATTAATATGGGGAATTGTCTTGCAATGTCCCCGGTTTGACTGGCTCATTCCTCTCGTTTGTGATAGGCTTGCTGGCAGCTTTGCAAAAAGCAAACCGCAAATCGCGTGTCAGCTCAAAGTGGAGTGGCATCTTGCAATCTGAAGCACTTGATGCAAAAGGAAAGAATCTGAAAGAGAGCTACTCAGAATGCCAGGCCCACTGGAAGTCGGAACTATGAAGATGTCTGGCTTATTCAGAGGCAAATTGAAACTAGTTCCTGCAAGCTCAATACCTGACTTCCACATACCAAAAGGCCACTCAATAGACTCAAACATACTCAAATAATTAGGGTGGAGGCCATCGCTACTAGGTGGAGGCCATCGCTATTAGGGTGGAGGCCACCCCTAATTACTAGGGTGGAGGCCATCGCTCGTTGGAGGGCCATCGCTAGTAGGTCAGAGGCCATTGCCATGAAATATGATGTTCCCATATGTTCCCAGTGGCTGATTGAAGCAGGTGTGCGCTGAGGGGAGTCTCTCCGCACCTGCAACAGGCATTCAACAAACAGTATGTCATTCCTTCACCCGACATGAGCTGCAATGAGAATCTGTACCTCAAAGTGAGCACTTCGGTACATTGCTGCAAGCCTTTGACCGTTCCATAGGAGTCGGTGGCTATAACATGCTATAACCAAGGACCATCGATCAGCCTAGTGGCCTATGGCATCAGCCTGTAGAGATTCAACGAGGGAATGAATCCGACGCACTCTCCCCACCATGGCTGGGCTTCCCACCATATGCACGATGCAAAGAGAACCTCTGCGGTCCTCTCATGCCCACAAGGCCCTGAGAGGCAAGTATGGGGGGAGCCAGATGGAGGGGCCGCCAACAACAACGAAGCAACACCTCATTAAAGCGGACCCACGTTAACTAGCCTGACTTTGATATGTCTGAGCTTTGTGTTCACCTAAGGTTGGGACAGACCCCCCCGATGGGCCTTGAAAACCTCTGGCCGCTTTGGCCACCTCGTGCCATGCCAAAATGGTGGGCGACTTGAGTCCGCTGCGGACACGTTTTGGCTTGCCCGAAGGCTGCCTACTTGTTTTCCTGTAGTTCAACAGATCCGGGCATACGTTTGTGCTAAGGCTCCTTCTGTCCGCTGCGGATACCTCTTTCCCGGGCAGGGGGAAGTTAGACAAACCCTTGCTCAGCAAGGCCATGGGGCACTCTTCGGGCTCACCCCGGCTCCCACGAAGGGGAGCCACACTCGAGATAAGGCGTACTGAAATTGAATGCCACATGCCACACCTCCACCTAGGTATGAACGCCTAGGAGTTCCGGGAAAAGGTAAATGGTGTAGTCCCAACGCACCAAAATGTAAACACCACAGACAGTTCAATGTTCAGGTCCAAAGCGCAATGTCAAAGCATACATCTGCCGATGAAGAACCGCTGCAATGGCTGGAAGATTGTTCTAGTTCTAGTTAATCAGACGCGGTATCCCATGATGGTGGTAGCTTCGTTGAGTGCCCACAATCATGCCGCACTCCCCTGCTGAAATCAACCGATTCCCTGTGATTCCAAGGGTTTCACACACACACACACACTACTGGTACGGCCATGGTATGCCATGGTGAGGCAGCCTTGAAGCCTTCCACAGGCACACGTGAGGTGCCAGTGGCAAACTGCAAGAACCAGGCTCTTTGCTCCTGCAAGGGGCAACGTGCTTGTCGCAAGGTCTTGGGGTTGAGCCGGACAAGCTTTACAATACAGTGCCTGCAGTTTCGATTTGGTATGATCTGACATGATGAAAAGCTTCAGTGAGTGTTTTCCTGATATCTTGTTCATCACAACACAAAACAACATTACAGTATGGCTGCAAAATGCTGAAACCAAGTGTGATTCTTCGCTCTTATTCTCAATCATGCTGTACTTTTCGGATTTTCATCGTATCTACCTTTGATCATGGTTCAAGATACTTGAAGAACTGTTCCTTGCAACCTCTATACCCGGTCTTCTTGAATTGAGTAATTAAACATGGCTGGCGTCCACTGAAGCCTGTCCATAAAGGGATATAGAGAGTATGTACTTCTTCAGTGGATGTTCAATGGGTCCAGATATGTCCGAACTGGGTTTGCCCGAACTCGTTCACCATGCCAGTCCGACCAACACAAGAGTAAGTCATGCAGCAATGCGTTTCTTAGGTTGAGACAGCGGTCGTAACCTGCTATGCATTTAACCATCCCTGTCCTGCGTGAATTCACTCAGGACCTTCCAGAACCTTGTTTGTGCATGCATCTATTTCTTTCATTCTCTAACATGCTCCATCATGCTCTCTCTCTCTCTCGTTCTTTCTCTCTTTCTTTTCCTGTAGAACCAAACTTGGGCCCTGTTCAATTAACATCATCAAACATCAACATGACAACTGGTACGGATGACAGAAAAGCAATGAAAAGTCGCTGGAGCCACACCAAACCAAGGGTTCTATATACGCTGTTCTTTCAGGCTCCCTGCCATTGGACTTGATCGGACTGCGGTGTGTAGTTGTGGTACTCGGTATTCTGCTTCAAGTCCTGAGCATTTATCGGTCGATCGGCTTCCGGCTTTGTGGCAAGTCACAAGTCCATGGCTTGCAGAACGACAACTAGAACATCGGGGAGCCACACTTGTCTAGATTCTCAGAGATTGGTGACTTACTATCTCAGCACAAAAGGACTTGCGGTCCTCAATATCGATATCTGGCAAGCCAGAGATCAGTAGCTCCAACTCCTTGTCATCAAACAAGGAAAGCCTTGGAGTCACGAGTCAAGTCACGACATCCAAACCTCATCAACTTGCAGTATTACAGCAATCCATTTTAGACCCTTTTGCACATTGACCCATGTTGGCCCAGGCTGAAGTCTCTACACAGTTTGACCTTCAGATCTACGTTGCCACCGCCGAGCTGCAATTGGGGCGGCACGATCTCATGCAATCCTTGTGGAGACCCAAGAGATTGGGCCAGCAGTCTACAGTTCCAATTTGAGTCCACTGTTGAACACTGGAATATACTTGCAATTGCTTTCACCTGCAGGCTTGGAAATAACCTTTGTTGGAGATGCAAAACAACTGATTTATTTTGTTTATTACTCTACATGGTTCTGAGGCTCAATTAAGTGCGAAGTCGCCTTTAGGAGTCTGATGAGCCTGTCATATGGTCATTATGGATCGCCGGATCAGTGTGAAGTCCCGAGAAGCCTTCAAAATAGGTGACTGATCTACAACATCGGGCTGTAGGCCAGGTTTTGACCCCTGCTATCAATATCGTCAATCAAACACACCAGCCCACCTTTCAGAAAGTGCTCAATCTGCTGCTGCACCGAGTTTGTCCTTGGACATGCCGATGCTCTGCCAAAGACACACGAAGAGGGCTGGTCCTGCCTGGTAAAAAAATAGCATTCTGTCAAATGCTGGCTGAGGTACTTAGCTGGTGTAAGGGTTTGGTTCATAAATAGCTGCGACCAAGCCTCATGGGATTGATTACACATAGTTATCATAGTTACACAGTTACACATAATCTTACTTCGACCATCTTCGACTGAGTTCGACTGTCACAGTCTGCGGCAGCAATCAGTACATAGCAGCAGGATGTATTTTGCGACACCCCTTTTTGCATTCTTTCGCAACTAAGATAGTGACATTTTGTGCTCCGAGACCAGCTGAATGTACCTGGTTTCATCTGGTTTTTCTCCCAACGATTGCAGAAAGCCCTCTCGGCCTCTCGAACCAAGCACCCAAGCACGGAGCGCTTGACGATTCGCAACTTCGGTGCTTTGGTTGCAAACGACCAAAAATATGAAGCAGCAATTTGAATTAGCTTAACAATTTCCTTCAGTTGGTCACTCATGCTTGTTCTCGTTGGTGACTGGGAGATGTCGTCCATTGGGCTTCAAGTCGACTACCTGCTCAAGAGGTGTCAAGAGGCACGGCGATGCTAAGTCACACTACTGCAACTCTCCTTGGCAAATTCCGTCAACATTCAAAGACAAAAAATGTCAAACTGATCCCAATTGCATTCATATCCATACCTTTGAGTCCTCCCATGTTCCTTTCGCTTGAATGCTTTTCCATTCTTACTCATACTATTGTAGGGTTGATCTTTGAGCTGGCAAACACTTTGCCTCTGAGAGCTACCCAATAAGGTGCCAACAGTGAACGACTCAAGCTTCCTAGATCCAGTGAGCACGATACCCGCTCCTGTCTGTGAGATCTAATCCCCATCTCTCTCTCTCTCTCCCTCCTTCCTTCCTTCCTTGCTTGCTTGCTTCCTTCCTTCCCTCCTTCCCTCGCTCGCTCGCGCTCTCTCGCTCACTCTCTCTCTCTCTCTCTTTCTCACTCTCACTCGCTCTCGCTCCCCCTCTCTCTCTCTCTTGCTGTCTCTGTGTCTCTCTTTCAAGACCAAACATGTCACCCAGACCGCGCAACTTTCACCCATTTGCTCACCTTCACTTGACCCAGCTCGTCGCTCTCGGCCGAAAAGCTCAGCTCAATGATCTCACTGATGTCCTGGGCGAGGTCCCTGCTCCGTGTCGCTGTGGCTAAGCGGCTAGCCCAAACAAGAAAAGACAAAAGAAATGGCAAAAGCATAACCACAGTCAGATTGATTTTGAACACATATGAAGAGATGATCATCCATTACCAGGTAGGCAGTGTCAACTTGGAGTGTATACGTACTGTATATGTAATCGATTGAATGGAGTTGTATAGAGTGATAAATATTGCATTGAAAAAACTACGAGTACAGTTCAAATTTGCGCTTTCTAGTGGATGACTGTACGGCTTGGGGCCCAGGGTCTTTGCTTGACCTGCTTATTTATGACATGTATTGCATGTCAGCAAATGCAGGTGTGTGGTGGGACAGTAGAAGGTACGGATGTGCATACATGCCCACGTTTATCGACAGAGAGAACAACAATTAGGTCATTAATTTGCCCTCGCAAAGAAAAAGTTTGGGAGGCCACCAAACAGTGCGATCTTCCCTCACCCACTGGAAAAATCATACGGTGGTCGGTGAACACGCACACTTGGGGCACTTTGGCACCATCCATGTTAGCATGTTACCTAATGCTTCCAGCAAATCAAAGGTCGCTGCTGCTTTGAATACTACGTGAATCAAAAGCTTTCATATCAGAAGCTTGACACTAACTTTCAAGTTTCAAGGATGTTACCCACGATCCCATAGAATGAGATGGCAGGTTGGTTGGAGGTTTGCGGTGCTGGTCTCTACATGTCTCTACATGCTCAGAAAAATGGCAGTGGAAAGCCTGGAAAGCACTCCTGTTCGTAACTTGATCTAGGAGACATGGCATACATACAGCTGCATGTTCGACTACATGTCATATTTCCTCGCCACTGCATCGTGTGAGTCGACCCGGAGTCACATGGCCATCCGAGGCTACGGCGTGATCCAACATCCTTAGAGCGGCACGAGAGATGAATGGATTTCAACTACAACCCAGGAAAACCCCAACCATGCCTAACCTGATTAGATGGGTATGTCGAGTGAGGCTGAGGTGTTTTGGAATTCAAGGAGATCCAACAAGGCTATTATACTTAAGATTGGCCGTAAAGGTGTTTGCACTTCCACTTACTTAGATGGAAACAAGACACAATACAGCAGAACGTCATCAGATTTGGGCAATATGAAGCGTCTTCAGCACCTTGCATCCCACCAAGAACCAGGGCGCAGACCATTTGAGGTTGGAGAAATATTCTGGATCGAAGGCTTCCAAGTCAGCGGGTATGACCTAAGAGAATGGTCTCACAAACAATTCTAGAAATGTGTTCTTCCCATGCTTCAAGAGTTGCTGGGTTCCTTCTTTTTCTTCTTCTTGTGACCAACACTTGAAATTGAGGCTGCAAATTAATGGAGATGTGTTCTGTTGTTGAAGACGAAGACTATCCTGGTTCAAGCCTTTACTCTGTCCTTGCAATTTGTGCTACAATATACATCAGGTCTTGAGACATGTGAATTGGCTGGGCAACCAAGATTCTCTAGGATGTCTCCAAGTCCTATTAACCCAAAACAGTCGGCATGTCCTATCTGATCAGTTCTTTTCTTGAGATGCCAGGTCCCTATCTCCAACCCACAACAGCAGAACTGTAGTTGAAGCAACAAACACAATCCCGGAGTACATTACAACATGAAAAAAACTGAGGAAGCGCACCTTCTTCCCAAGCATGTGCTTGTAGAAGCCTCTTGTGAACCAAGCCTCTAGGTTTTGTCCGTCGTGAATCGCCTCCGCACAGGTTGGGTCTAAGAATCTAAGAACCCAGGCAGATGCATCAGAAACTCAGCCAGGACAAGGTCATGACCAGCGTCTGTGTAACATGGGAATATTATCTTTGCCAAAGCGTGACTAGGAACAAATGGTGCTGGACACTGGACATCTTCAATTTTGTGCAGTCGCCAGCTAAAAGAGCCAGAACAGGCGAAACATGTCAAAACTCTTGCAAATGCCCACTACTTGACATTGTCTGCGGATTTGAGCTGCTGCCTGCCTTGCCAACCACCCTTCCAATAAAGTGGAAGAACTGCAAATGGTCTCTATTGACATACGACCTGAGCAGAACCATTCCTCTGATGAGCAATGGGTCCGAACAACAAGTTGCAAATTGTTCACACACTCGCAATTGAGTCTGGAATAATTGCATTTGTCTGATCACCAAAGCACACGAAATAGAAACCCTAGATTAAGAAACCCAACATTAGAGTCTACCTGGCCTCAGACTTCTGATTCAACCACTTGGGGTCAATAAATATTCTAGATTCTAGACTCTATCGACAAAATGGGGATTTCTCATCACAAACATCAGCCGTAGAAGCTTTGCCTCCCTGTTGGAGGCAATCCGAAGCCCGACCAAATCGGGCATCCCTCAGGTAGAGACCAACCCAATGAATAAAGCCAGTCTAGCACCCCGGACACAGAGTGTCATCAACACCAGCAAATTATAGTACGTTGCTTGTTACTACTAGTAAGGCACTTGTTACTAGAAGCGATGCACTTGTTACTAGTAGCTTCTTGTTATGCTCAAAAATCACCAGCTTGGATGTGAGGACCCCCATAGAATCCTAGACACTCCACACATTCGCCATCCCGTCTCAGCCCAGCACATTGGATTCGGATGGTATGTGCAAGCCTGGTAGAGCGGTACACTGCAATTATAAGCCTGCATCTGACGTCTTCGTACATGCAGTGTAGTATCCTTCATCGTACACCCCGAGTGGAACGAGTTCCTGTCTAGGGCCTGCAAGTCGCCCTTGTCTAAACCACCGCTCTCACTGTACCCCTTGCCGGTGTCTCATAAGCACGCTGCAACACTCGGAGGGAGAGCACCGTCAGTAGAAACCAGCAACCACCAAAAAGCACACCAACACTCAAATCCCAAGAGAAAAACACCGAGCACGGACAATTGATGGATGACAGGATAGAATTCTAGACTCTAGACACAAATCACTCCTGTCGTAACCAACCAATGAATGACAAATGTTTGATACGATCTATTCTAACAAATCTGTTATATGGATTGCCTGCTCATCAACTGGATGACCGAATCCTCCTGCCTTGCCACCTGCCTGAACAAAAAGCGCCTTGGCTGCAATTCCCACCAATCAATTGCAACAAAACAAGGCCAATGAATCTTGGAGCAAGTGCCGAAGGTTGTATATTTCATAGGGGCCACCCTGTACCAAAATACGGGAACCTGACCATGATGTATTTGACAGCAAGCCTGAATCCCATGGATGGGTGGACAGGAGGAGAATGCATGGCAGCCATGCATAGCCATGGGCTTCAGGTCTGCGTTGAGTTTTGCTCATAGCATCAATTGGCTGCGTTCCCTTGTACTTTTAACTGAGGAGCAAGTATGTTTTGTGCACCGTATTTCACCCATGGCTGAAGGGATTTTCGCTAGGGCACCTCGAGAACATCTCTCTGCATGGCAGCCGCAATCTATCTTGGCAGAAACCAAATGCAGCCAAGCCACGTAGTTCGGATTAAAAATTTCCTTCGCAAGCGCTCCATACCATTCCTGCGCTAAAATGTGTGGCACAAAGCAAACGTGGCCCCCATGGCCCTTAGGCCCTTACGGTTCCGTTGTCGGCCAGAAGCAAAGCTGATTTTAAAATGTTGAACCAACCTCGACCTATTGGAGTTGACTGCAGCGCTGCTCCAAGTTGCTATGTGTGGTGCTGTTGCTTTTCCACATAGTGCCGCAAGAGGGATCAAAAAGATGTCTTCTTTGAGCAGGTTGGAAGCTTTACCTTCTGAGTGCCCTTCGGCAATTAGTACATATTATAACACAATACAATCAACAACAAAGGAACAAGGAATTATTGCACTCCCTGCAAAAAAGAAAAAACAATCCATTTGCCTCAAGTAGTTGAGGCGATTTGTGGGTTATGCAACAACCCCTTGAAGATACTTGAAGTACAACTTGAAGTAGCGCTGGCTCAACCAAAACTAAGAGAGCTGAATGCACATGATGTTAAAGTAGGCCTACTGGAAATCAACGTCTCTCATCTCTCGACTCTTCGCCCAGTGTCCGTCCTTGGCCACCCCTCCAGCATCAATTCCTTCCTCGCCTTGAAATTGGACCTTTCGTGGAAATTCATGAAAGTTCCTCCGTTTCTTGCTCAGTAGCTTTACTCATGACTCATGATCTCTTGGAGCAGATATTGCTACCATACCGACCCCGTCCTAGGACTAGAGTGTGTCTAGGTGGGGCAATGCCTGGGATACCAAAGGCTGCGACACTGGCCCTTGCTTGTGGGCCCAGCCTCTGTTCCGACTTTGGGCCGCTGTGGATTCGACTCGCGGGACGTCACAAGTGCAAAGTCTTCTCCAACCTAATAGCAATGGCCTCCAACTAGCGATTGGATGACAAGTGGGTTTACGTCTACGTAGGCTTCGAAACCGACGTCTGGCACACTTACGGACGCTGCCCGGGGACCATTTTCGCAGAGTTTTGTTCGCAGAATTTAAGTGGGCTAAGGCCATGGCAGAGATGTTGCTGGATTTTGCTGGCCTTCTAGCTGGCCTTGCTATGCCTCGCCCTTTGGTAGGTCCACCGAGATTTGAGCTAATTAATCGATATCCAGCTTTCACTCCAGTGAGGATGAGGCTATGTAATCACCTTCGCACTCCTTCATCCAAACAAGCTGCACAACAGACCCCCTCGAATCCATGCTTTGATGCTGCTACGACACAATGCGTTTCGTTTCTCACAGACACAAAAGAGGGGTCCATTCTATTTGTCAAAACCGGCGACCTTCCACCTTTTGCTTCAAGCTATCGCACAAACCAGAGTTGATATTTGGAGGGTGAAGAGTTTATCAAGACCCGGACCCGGGTTTGAACAAGCCATCTTGACCACGCAGCATCACGCCGCAGCACTCCCTCATCCGGGACCCCTTCGATACTCCTCTAGGATTGTACGTACACTTTTTCTGTGAGCAATCTGTGAACCCCTTTCAACGCGTGTGCCCTTCACCTTGAAATCATCGCAAGAGTCAAACATGTTAGAAACCAGAATGTTCGATGCTCATCTATGCCCTAAGACTCTAGAATCTTCAGCAGCACCCCTGATGGCCCAACCTGAATCTTGGCCCGCATCTCGTCACCGGTCCGAACGCGGAGCTGGTGATAGGAATCCTAGGAAACAAGTTGATCAGGTCCGGGAACAGGAAAGAAATTTGGAGCCTCAGAGATCAGTAGGATGCAATTGTTACCGTTACTGTACAGTAGCATCTGTAATCTGAACGGTTTTGTCACATGTTCATTGGTGAGCCTCATGACCCAAGCCAAACGTCCGGCAAACAAATGCTAAGAGTAGGTGCAAGGCTTCAGTTGGTTCAGTGGCAATTCTTGGCCGTCTTTCTGACCATGCCCTCCATTCTTGACTGGTTGAAGGTCATGTGTGCCCAAACTCACACACACAGGCATTCATCCTCAAATCCAGAACCAGAGGTAGGAATTGAACTCATTGCATGCACGACCCCTTCAGAGAAAAAAAAATGTCCATGCTAGTTAGTTTGCAGGAGGATACATTGGGCATCCCAAGCCTCCTTTCACCGGAATTGTATGTACAATTAAATACTGTATTATATATAATACAGATAACATAACACAACATAATATAATACAATATAATCTAAATTAATATAATATATATATATGCAAGTGGATTAGAATTTCTTGACGTATTGAGCCAATTTGTCTGTGCCCAAGATGACCCCTTTCCACGACACTTCTTCTGAGCTTGGCACCATGAAAATTTCGTTGCGCCGAACTCTCAAGCGGATCGTTTGATATCTGCTTTCAAGGCGTCGAGACCTCAAAATCATGAACACACGACTCAGAAAACCACTTACGCCTTACGCTTGGTGTGGGCCTAAGCTCGCTTTGACATAGCAATCTTCTAAGTCGAACATTGTCTCAAGGAATCCTGTGACGTCTCCTGTAAAGTTCCGCTAAGGGATATCGTCAGCCCAGGTGCTGGTTGTCCATGCATGCTTTTGGTGTCCAACATCTGGCCATCAAGATTTGAAAAAGCATCTTCAACTCTAGTTCGACATCCGGGCAAACTACAGTAAACGCAAAAATGGTTCAACTGACATTGGCATACAATTTATGATTTGTGGTTTATGCAATGCACAATTGGAAATCATCGGACCTGTGCATCTGTTTGCAAAGACCAGCTGTATGCTAGGGGCACCCTTGTTTCGGTATGTAAAAACACCTCCGGCACTTCAGGACTCGGGTCTCTAAGTCGGACAATCTGACAACATATACTGAAGTAGACCTGTTCAACGACAACTGCTGCCTCAAGGAAAGTGAAGCATTGATGATTGGTGTCTTACTGAGTACCAGCACACGTGATCATCCATATTCAAGCAGGTTGAGACTCCTTTGGACACTCTCAAGAACATAGAGTTGCGCAAGACAAGGACATTTCTCGAATCAAACAAGTTCTCTTTGAGGTGGCTCTCTCTCTCTCTGTGTCCATTGAGTCTCCAATGACCCGCTTTTCCACTGAGTACGGTGCCGCAACTGCGACCTGGCAGTGCAGGTCTGTTTGTGACACTGGTCACAATGCTTTGACGTCTGACCATTGTAACCGCTGTGGAGG
Organism: Durusdinium trenchii; assembly: GCA_963970005.1. Classification (NCBI taxonomy): domain Eukaryota; class Dinophyceae; order Suessiales; family Symbiodiniaceae; genus Durusdinium; species Durusdinium trenchii. Next base: position 23,929 of record CAXAMN010012681.1, read on the forward strand.
TCGCAAAGCTCGGGTTGAGCTCTACTGGGGATTTGAGAACAGCAAACAGCACTCCAAACTCCGCATGGGTGAAACTGGAAGTGCCAAGGGTTTCTCTCGGTTGGCCCCGCCTGAAATAGGCTCGCTTGTTGTCGAAATCTAAACAGCTGGGCATCAGTTGGAGCACCGGCTGAAAGGACTTGGACAGCAAAGATGGGGTCTGCTTTAGCAGCGCGTTCCTCGGGGCCGAAGCGTTCACAACGATATGGCCTGCTTCTAAGGCATCCAAGCACCGGAGGTCGATTCCATACCTAAAGTATGCTACAGCTTCCAGCTATAGTTGCTTTTCCCCGATATCTGCTACCCTACCCTACTAAGATCATGTAAAATCATGAAGTTGATGTACCAGCGAAATACTGCATCACCCACAAGCAGTCACAGCGATGCAGCTTAGTCTCAACGGGCGGCGGTGCTTCTTGCAGAACTGGCCAAAGCGGCTCTTTTCCGCCGCAGACTGCCTGCAATTTGACAATTCTCACTACGTGGGCAAGCAACGGCAAGCAAATCTACACATATCACATATCTATAAAGAGAATATGGATCGGGGAATCCGTGTTTAGGCCTGAATCATGTTAACGCCTTAATAATTACTCTTTCAGAGCGGACATTCATTCAGCCACGCTGCTCATGAAACTCCGCGAAGACATGCTTCGGCCTAAGCTGATGGAGGTTAGTGCTTTGGAGCTGTAGCAGTTGCTTCTGACAAGACTGCCGTGCGCCGGTCATACGAGCCGGTTGCCTGAGCAGTATACAATCATGCAGAGCTCAAGTGAGGAAACAGACTCTGGAGGGCTGCTCTGAATGACCATGTAACAAACCCGAACCTAAAGTCCCAGCAATCCGCACTTCGCACTTCTCTCACCTCTCTGTTTCAACATTCCAATCCCCCTGTGTCTGCCGAGCTGCGCTTTCGCTGGCTGGGAAGAAGCCGATCCACCTTCGGTCATCGTGGGCCTATTCGCCTCGCTCCGGGCGTCGCCCTCCTCTGCCCGGCCGTGCAAGACGAAGAATGCTTCGATCAGTGGCAGCAAGCGATTCAAGAAGGGTTTCCTGGGTGCACGAGAATTGCCAGCAAGTCAATCAGACTCCAGCTGGTCAACTTAGATGCCTAGGTAGCTAAACGGTATATTTTGTTATGATCCGTAAGAAAAGGATAGAAAAGGTTTGAAAAAGTCACAAGTGGTCGGTTGCTGTTTGACTCGGGTTTTCAACTCAAAGGAAAAGAAACCTCAATCACAGCCCAGCTTCGGAGGAGACGACTGAGTGGCATCCTGACTTGAGAAATTTCTCAAGAAGCGTTGCAGGTATGATTTATCTGTTTGTTTGCCCATCAAGTGTATCATGGAAAGAACGAGGCTTAATTAGTGCGTTGTTACAGAGCAAAAGAAAATAAAAATGTGTTTGAACTTTGAACTGTTCAATCCCAGGTGCTGTTTCAGGCCTTGGTGTTGATGACAAAAGCTTCTGCGCTGGCGTCGCACTGACTTCAGCATCGTCCAGCCGTTCGAGGCTCTTGTCAAGGGCAGTCCAAAGCATCTCTACCCGGGCCTCGTGACAAAGTGAAAATTTATCTTGTCTTATATACAGTATCTCTTGCTTTCCTCCTACTTCCTCTTTCCCTTGTCGCTTTTGGTTATACCCTTGGACCTGTCTTTTCTTGTTGATGTGTCTTCGTTCCTTTAGACCTTCGTTTCTGTTTCTTCGCTCTTCCTTTAAATACAAAGTCTCTCACTACGGAAAGGATCTGAAAAGGGAGGAGTTGCGAATTGATATCTCCAACTGCATCCTTGGGGTTGAAAATGGTTTCAATTGAACGTTCTAGGCCCAGGCGATCGGTTCCAACCAACCACACACTTTAGGGATGTCTCCCAAAGAAGGTTAATTGGATTCTTTCCTGCCCCCTTTCCACAAAAAGAGGTAGTAGAGCAACAAATCGTTCCAAGCGGACCTAGTCCGATAGATTCCAGGAGCTGGCCCAAGTTTACATTGGTTGGCATTCACCCATAGTGTCTCTTTGGATTCCCATGCATCCCTCAATCAAGCTTCAGCGGCTCTACAAGGTGCAAATCCTCATCAAAGCCTTGGGTATATATCTAGAGGTTCTGAAAGGGCAATGTTGCTTTGGCAGGAAGCCGCGTTTTGAGACAAAAACAAAAATATCGAGAGTCTGAGTCTCAAAAAAAAAATACTGTAGATACATGGACAAAGGAGAACGTTGTCTAAACACAATATTCAGTAAATGAAGAAAGGCCTTAGAAGGAAAATAAGAAGAAACAAAAAACATAGCTTCGTTTTGGCGCCTCCTCGAAGGCGTCCAGCTTCACCTCGGAGATCTTTGCCTCGCGGAAGACCTCTGTGAGGGTCTTCACCTGGGCTCTCGATACCCCCCGATATCCATCAGCGATGGTTCCATCGCTAGCTTAGCAGGTGCAACACGGGACGTCAAAGAACGTTTGAACAAGCAACGAAACGACGAAAGAAAGGTCTAACGGCCACAGTAAAAATGTTCGTCATGGTAAGACTCGTCTGTACATCGAGCTATTGGCTTCATACCAGCTGGATTGCCAGGGTACTTTACAGACTGTGTGTGTCTATGTGTATTGTATATTATATATATTGTATGTTATATTATGTCTATTATATATATTATATATATATTATATATTGGCTTACTATTGTTTGTTCAATCCTTTTGCGACTTGTTTTGGGGAAAGGCACCGTCTATATGTAAATTGATGCGCAAGATGGCTCTGCAAATGAAAAATACTAGTAGCAGTAGCCGTAGCAGTAGATAGTTTGAAAATAGCAGTAGCAGTAGCAATAGTAAAAAGTAGTGGTAGTAGTAGTTGTTGTAGTTGTTGTTGTGGTGGTAGTAGTAGTAGTAGAAGTAGTAGTAGTAGTAGTAGTACTAGTAGTAGTACTAGTAGTAGAAGTAGTAGTAGTAGTAAAGTAGTAGTAGTAGTAGTAGTAGTAGTAGTAGTAGTAGTAGTAGTAG
>CAXAMN010012681.1:27341-109383 GCA_963970005.1 Durusdinium trenchii
AGTAGTAGTAGTAGTAGTAGTAGTAGTAGTAGTAGTAGTAGTAGTAGGAGTAGGAGTAGGAGTAGGAGTAGTAGGAGTAGTAGTAGGAGAAGTAGTAGTAGTAGAAGTAGTAGTAGTAGCAGCAGCAGGAGTAGTAGTAGAAGATAGTAGTAGTGGTGGTTGTGGTGGTGGTGATGGTAGTGTCAATAGTATTAGCAAAAGCAGAAGAAGCGGCAGTAGTAGTAGCATGTAAGTGGGCAGGTGGTTCAAGGGCATATAGACCTATGAAGTGAGTATCGTTTGGTATCGTTTTGGTATCGGTCCAAACCCAAATTGTTTCCCATCGAAAAAAAAAGAAGGGAAGATGAGCAAAAGACAAAATGGAATGTCCAACTAGCGTGGCAAACCATATGCAAAAAATCATTGGACATACGCTGTCTCGAGTGTCAACGGTGTCAATAGGCAAAGATAGACTCCAAGATTTGTACCGTCACAAGGCTAGGTATCGTTTTGGGAATACAATCGTTTTTGTTCAAAGACAATGCAAATTTCCTCTGTTTTTTCAAGAAACGTGAGCGCTGACCTTTAGCACTTTGCTCAACTGTCCAAGCCTGCATAGGGTTGCCTCACCTTAGGACCTGCAAGCCAACAACATCATGGTCTCATCTCCTGTGGAAATGTAGTAGCAACTGTTTCGGCGTTTTATCTTGTTTGAGTAGTTTATCTATGCCTACCTTGTTACCAAGTTTGCAACTACGTACTCACCCTTCTGTGCCAAAAAGACCTGGTTGCACCATCAAAAAGTGTGTCCATTATAAAATTGTAAAGGCCCTACTTGAGTGCTTCAGTAGATTTGCCAGGGAACAACCCGCAAGAAGCGCGACTCCACAGTAGAGGGCTCCGAGGATGATCCCTCCGATTCCAGGGCCTCTCGGCAAAAATGGATATACACAGCACAATTCAATTCAATCTGAAAAAGAACGCGAAAGAATAGAAGAGTTGGAGGCCATCGCTATTAGGTTGGAGTGCGCCTATGCGGACCTCTCAAGTATCCGCGAATACTTTGAGAACTCGTGACAACTGATATTCCTTCCATCTTGATAGTCTGAATACTCTGGGGCCAAAAGGCAAATGGCCCGAAAACACCATGTTTTTACTATCTTTCTTCGTCACACTTCGAACATGCAACTTTGACCTAAACCACACAGTGTGGACACTTATCTCCGTGTCTTCTTTTTATAAATACTTGTTCTTTTGCTTGAATTCAAACAATATGCTCTCCGTTGCTCTTCTCAGTCCAGCCTTTTCGATGTCCGTCACCAAGCTTGACAAGACCTGGCCAGCAGTGAATGCTCCGGCCCAGAGAATGATAACGATACCTTCATAGATGTATAATATAGCAACATCTCGATTGTCGCATGAGAATTCAATGAACAAATCTTAGCAATGATCTATTGCTAGCGCTTGATTCACGGAATATTAGTTCGCTTCTTAAAACCAAAAAACAACTCATATTTCAACGATTCTCAACGTGTTCTCAAGCAGTCTCGCCTTCATCAACTCGCTGCGGACAATGTCCAGGTGCTGCCGGGCAGCCAAGGCCACTAAAATTTCCCCTGCAAGTTGAAAGGCATCGCCTTCGCCTCATATCGACAGAAACCATCGGGTTGTCGAGGTTGCTGAAAATGGATCCAATGAGTGTAGAAATCCTTTCACGGCATTTGCCTGACCCCCGGTCATCAGGGATCACAAAGTATGTCCAACTGTCCAACAAAAAACACGTTCTCAAAATTTGAGAACAGCCGTCAATGGTTACCTTCTCGATCACCAAGAAACCTCAACAAAGTGATGCTAACTTTTGCTAGCTCCCAGTATCCCAAATCATCTCACACAAAAAGCAGACTCACAATCGGAACAGTGGAACCCTTGGAACCATGCTTGGACGTCGCGTCCGCTCAAGCATGCAGCATGCTTCAAATCTCCGGACCATTGTCCATGCAAGTTGGTCGGCCATGTGCTAGTCATTGAAGCAAACTGGGGTGCAATAAGTCAACAGAGTCCAACCTAATAGCGATGGCCCCCAACTTAATAGCTTACTATGGCACTACTACGGAGTACGGTTTCTTGCTTGCTTGCTCTCTCGATCCCCGCTTCCTCTCTCTCTCTCTCTCTGCACACTACAGTGCGCACGATCCTCCATACATTTAAAGAATTATCTAGAATCTCAGCGTGGTGGCATGGCGGGTTTTTTCTGAGCTGCGCCGATACGCCGATACGCCGATATCTGGGGGGAGTGCGGCGCAGATTTGGAACCCGCGGTGCCGGCACAATGTAGAATCTAGAATCCCGTTGCTACCGACTATAGAAGTTCTCCCCCTCATTTTATCCATAAATTGGTTAAACAATGTTCAATAAACTGACTTTCACACAGTTAATCTATATACTCGGAAAAAGTGAAACAGAAAATAACTTTCTCACAATGTTATCTAAAACAACTGGCTAATTTGACAAGTTTGCAAATCTGCCACTGCCGACCATTTCATTTAAGATATTTAAGACCCATTTTAGATAACCTGTAAACTAAATGAGTCAAATAGACTTATTTTTCCGTGGTGGACCACACTCATTTTAGAAAGCTGGTAGCAACAAGGGTTATCTATATAGATAAAATTAGATAAATCTACCTGTCTTTTTGTTTTGCCAGCAAAATCACAACATGGACATCAAGTGTAGAGAAATGGCAATCGCCATTTAGATCTACAGAGTTGCTGTCCTGCTTTTAAATCCCTGCCGAGCGACTGCTGGATCCATGACCACTGCCGGCATGACATAAGAAGTGGCACAAGGCCAGCACACTTTCTTGAGAGAGTGACATGTGCATGTCCTCGCGCAGGCTTGTTTGATGGGCCTGGAGGGGGTGAAGGTTGACTGGAGGTTAACAACTGTTAACATGTCCAGAAGTCGTCCAAGCAGTCCCCAGATTGGACTTCTTGACCGAAAGGTGCACTGTGGATGACAGCTCTTGAACATGTATAGCGGTCGTAGCCATGCAGGCTTATATTAGTCACAAAGCGTCATTTCCCGATGTTAATGTTCTGTGTTGTTTTCCTATGCTTTAGGTCAAGCTCATACAACTTGCAGATTCGAACACTTGGCAAATAAATAAGTACATAATTGGTTGTCATAATGGATATATAGACTGCAGTCATGCAAAAGAGATTGCTGCATATTGCTGCTAGGTTGATCTGACGTTCGACCTCTGACCGAGTCATGTTTTGGGACTTCGTGTTTGTTCTGACTATATGTATACGTTGCAAATAAAATTCCAAGCTTTCGCACCCCGTCAACATCCTTTTCCATCACCAACCCTCAGTGCCCAGTACCTGGGCTATTTACCTGTGCATCGTGGGTTGGAACAAGAAACATCAATGAATTATCAATAGACTATTGCACTCAAATTCAACTCTTGTGAATGTGGTTTGGTTCCTGATTATCTGTATACTTAGGACCCCTTCAGTTTGATGCTCTGTTCTTTTTCGAGAATGATGCCATTGCAGAGTTCTGCCAAGCATAGCTCAAACATTGGCATACTGGATACTTGACCTGGACCCCAACAAACCCGAAAAATCGTAGGGCAATGGACATTGCCTGCAGTGCAAGACTTGGAGGATTCTGATCCAAAACCACAAAACTGGGCCGGAGTCGTACCCCAACTTTCATCAACGTTCCCTTCTCAGTCAATATAGTCAACCCGTGTGTCAGCAAATATTCTGGGGACAACAAATGAAACAATCAAGCTCACAACGCCCAACCCTTCACCTTAATGATCTTCGTCCATCTCTGCACGCCCGGCACAGGAGCAGCTTCAACGGGCGCTGGCGAGGTGGATGGCACGCTCGAACTAGAGGCCCTGCTTGACACAGCAACTGCAGTTGCGGCTGCGGGCACGGCGGCCGGCGCAGCCTCGCTGGGCACCGATCCTGCATTTTAAGGCAATCTGCTCCGTTGCTCAGATCATAGCATATAACCAAATAACACGACTTCCTACTTGAAAAACAGACATGTTTGAGATGCCCTACCCAGCAGCTCTGCCTGTCGCTCCGCTTGTCGCTCCGCCTGTCGCTCCACTTGTCGGATTCTCAGGCCGCTGTGTTGCATCCGCCATAGGGACATCACCGCTCGCGTCTTTGGCAGAGCTTCCTTGGCAGTAGATTCATTAGATGTCATAGTTTCTTGGGAGCTTACCGTATACAAATGACGGTAGAGACAGGAGGTTCTCCGAAGAATTCAATAGGTTGTGTCCAGCTTGGATAGTGAATTTTCGCAGGGCCACCAGTGAGAAGCCTGCACACTGATGTTTGAATGGGTATCTTAAGCATCAAGTTGCGCGAACAAATTTCAAGTATGTTCGCGCATGTTGAGTCTTTGCAAAGGCTCTCAATGATGAGCTTTCTGTGGGGCATGTATGCAAACTGCTTGTCATTCTGTTATGATTCTCGGGCATGCGCGAAAAAATGCATGTGGACGCGCTCGAAACCCTATGTTTTGCGATGGGAAAAAGTAGTTGGTGCGTTTTCACGGTTAAAACCCGTATATCCTGAGAGTGTCCGAAATGAGGTCCGAAATGAGCCGCATAGTTTGTGTCTTTTTCACAGCGACTGCCACCCCCCAACCCTTCCATTTCCCCCTCCCCCCACCCCAATTTAATCACATTGTCATCCGATGACAATGTTGTGAAACCGATGCCAATGTTATGAAGCCGATGATCATGTTATGACACCGATGATCATGTTGTGGTACCGATGATCATGTTATGAAACCGATGACAATGTTGTGAAACCGATGATCTTGTTATGCAACCGATGATCATGTTATGAGGCGGATGATGGGCGCCCCCCACCACAATTTAATCACAGTGTCATCCAATGACAATGTTATGAAGCCGATGACAATGTTGTGAAACCGATGACAATGCTATGAAACCGATGATCATGTTATGAAACCGAGGATCACGCTGTGATACCCAAAATAATGCTATGAAGATGATACCTTCCCGGAGAACCCCCCGTCTCTTGGGAGAAATGAAGAAAAGGATTTTCACACGTCTTGCAAGCACAACAAAACAGAGAACGGTTGCTCAAGTTGATCGGCACTGATCATTTCTGCAATTGCACCGGTGACTCCACAAGTGCTTTTCTGTTTTTTTGCTATGTTTATACAGTATAAGTTAGATTCTTTTGAGCGTTGAATTCTAAACCACCCAGCTAGCTGGACGTACAATCGAATTGAATACCTTCGAACTCCAGGCTCCTTCTGGCTGTGGCACCAGCAGCGCATGAAGAACAGATAGCAACCATGCAGCATGTCGAGATGAAGACAAATACAGTCTTGTGTTCACCAACTGCATGAGCAAGTTCACCGAACAAATGCCTGGGTGGACGACAGGCAGTCTTGCGGCATCCTGAACACCAAATGTTATTTGCGACCTTGGACAAGCACCCTGGACTACATCTGACCCCAAGTAGAATCAATTCCTACCAGGGCCACTAGAAAGAATAACACATCAACAGCGCGGAACATAACTTGGAGCAAAAAAGCCCATGGCTTTCGGAACACTTTGGTGAGGATTCCATACTAATCTCCTCCTAATGGGGACATGTTCCATCTGTGAAGTTAGTACTCAGGAGTGACCTTGAAAGTTTGCAAAAGCAGCATAAGAATCCACCAATAAGAATAGCCCCCTTGAAATCTCAAGCCCACTGCCCCTTACTCAGACATTTTGGAACACATCAGCAGGCCTCCTTCAACCTTGGACATGAGCAGTCCCAACACACCCTGCTTCTGGCTTGCTTGCTTGGATGCCTGGAAGCTGCGCGATGGGAAGATTGCCAGGCATCAAGACCTGATCAACCCGGGCCTTTTTGCTGCGATCTGGTGAGAGCTTGGGCGATTGAAAGCCTCAGACTGGATTGAACAGTCCGGGAGTCCTTTGTGTGTAAGGCCACTGGAAAGCAGCTAGCTCAAGTAGCAGTAGCTTAAGTAGCTTACTTAGCTTAAGCAGCTAGCTTAGTAGGTAACGGTATAGCCAAGTAAGAGCTTTTCATGTTTGGGGAAATCCTGTTGCACATACCAAGCCATGTCCGTCTTCAAAATGGCGCCTTGACAAAAAGTTGGTCAAGAGGCATGATTCATTATTCATATCTTGATTCATTATTGTGTTGTCATGATTCATATCCATCTCTTGCCGAGGAACCGCTCATCCATGCTTCATGTGCAAGCTTCCGTGCAAAGAACTCTCCACACTGCGGTACCCGGCGGAGCAAATATGCCAAAATGGCCAGTATCCTCTGAGAGCCAACAGACTGCACCTCCAGAGGACTTCTGTAGGCTTTCCCATCCGAGGCTTCAAATAAGCATGGAGGTGGCAGGGCATCCATGGGAGCATCTGCTTCTGTGCGTTTACCTCACAAGGCCAAGAGACAGTCGGTATACCCGAAGACGACCCTTTCTACTTGCCTGTAAACGTCTGCACCAAACAGATTGTGCAATGCGTTTGAACTAGAATCAGTGAGGCATACTATACTAGCATAGAAAGACTATACATACAAGTTGCACAGCAGAATCAAGAAGTGGCCCAGCAGAGCACTCCGCGTCCTGACAAAAGGGCAGGTCCCTCAACTCCAAGGAACATGTTTAAAAAGAAAGTACAACTGTCACAGAATGTTACAAAAGCAGTTTTGGCGGTCAATCCCACCCTGCAGATATCCAATGGTATCCAAGGCATCTGTACTTAAGGAGTGACAAGTTGACAAGTGGAAACTGTCGAAGACGCGCTGAATCTGCACTAGGCGTCGTTGGATGAAGAGACAGGTTGAAGCAAAGCCGAGTCATTGGAATCGTCGAGACTTCGGTTCTCAGGTACAACAAACCTTGGCATGCCAATACACTCAAACTCATACAGCTGCTCTGGTTGCCAAACGAGAATACATCAAACTGAGTACTTTTGCAAATGAAGCAGTAACAAAAAAGACTAAAGAAGGGATCACCCCTGGCCATTCTAGCAGTTCGGCTACATGCGCAGCAAGCAGCACAGATTGGCACCTTTGACAACCATCAGTATCCAGTAGTATAGAGCATCTGCAACATTGCAGGGCCATCTACAGTATATAGTGAGTCACAACAGCCAACACCTCCGTCGCCTTGTCTTGATAGCCTTCCTTGTCAGCACCAACTTGTGTTTTAGGCGGTCTGCAGTTCTGCCCAAACCATCCACCTGAAACCCATGGAGCATTACGGAGCCCAGCTAATTTGATGCAGTAATTATTTGCTCGTCCAAGGTCCACACGGCACACGCTTGGAATGACGCTGGGCGAGATGGGCACCTCCTCAGATCGCCGAGAATGGATTGCTTGGCCACAAACATTCAATCATGATCAGCCACAAACATCCAAAGCTGCTAGATATTGAGCAGAATGCAACTTAACTACCCTGGACTAACTACTGATGGTGACGCTGGCTCCCAGGGTTCCCGTGCCACACCCTCATCCAAGTCAGTGTGGCGTAACCTTGGCAATGGTTGGAATTGGCTGCAGCCTGCATGGTATCAGTCTTAATCAGACTCCTCGATGCAAGGTCGCTTAAGGAATCACATGGAATCACACAATTGTGCGAGCGTAGGGAAGGGACTTGGTGAAGCTGTGTGAAGCCTAATGTCCGCACGGCAAATTCCACTGCCTCTTCAACATCTGAATCTTCTATGTTTTGACTCAGTGGCATCTGTCATCTTCACACGACCATTGGCATAAAAAGATTAGAAAGGCTCCAAATAAAGACAGGTCAATCTCCGGGCATCGTCCCTATTCACCACCATCCAGTGTATCCGATAGACTTGTTGTAAAAGGATGTAAAAGGCTCTAGATCTCAGGCGGTTGCAAAGGTGGTGTGTGTCTGTGTGTCTGTGTGTCTGTGCGTGTGTGTTGGGGGTGGGCTCCTTCTTCAAACCCTCACCAAACCTTGAAACTTAGTTGGGTGAGACTTCATGCATCCAAAGTCGACAGGATGGGGCTGCGTTTAGTTCCACAGTCATGTCGTTATTCGGACTGGGAGTCTCCGGCAGCTGCTGATCTGACTCGTCAAAGGAGCTCAGGCCACCAGCTGGCACAGTGAGAAAAACAAGCCTCTGATGGGTTTGGCTCAGAATTGGCATTATGAATCCTGAGATTCCGAGGTACGTAGAGGACATGTGGACTGCGAGCGGGCAATTTGTTGAGCCAAACCCAAGTGGACCTTCAACCTCCAAATAGCACACGTTGATGCGCCACGCGTTTTCCGGGAATTCTCATTCTGATGTGGAATGTTTAAAGGATGCTTCAAGCAGCGCTGGTCGGACCTATGCTCCTGTTTCAGCTTGTTTGATCAGATTGATCGCAATGCCGTAAGGCTCAACTAACAAAGAAACAAATAAACATATTCTTTCTGTCACACATATATAGTCGAAGCACCTTGACCACCAACCAATTAACTTGCTTGCTTCTTTCTGCGCTAGCTTGGAGCATCCCGCACCGTGGCAGACGCAAACAGTTGCTTGCAGGAAACCAATGTGAAGGAATAGTAAACAGAAAGAATGTAGCTGGCAACCAAGCGAGGTTGCGAAGGGGGGAATTTATGAAGTCCCAAGAATTTCGAGAACGAAAGGAATGGCTCTTCCTGCAGTTCAACATTCATGAAATAGCACATTATGCATTGATATTGATTTGTTCGATTTGTTTGTGTCTCATGATTCGCTTCTTGATTCTGCATCATAGACCGTGCTTTCTAAACCTTGATGCTCCTTTTGGGAAAAAAAAGACACCCCGGCAGCTGCCAAACATGGTGGGTTCGCGAGGTTCTCCTGCAGCTCGCAACCAATTCCAAGAATGCCAGAAAGGTTTTTTGTTGAATTGGTAGGATGTCACATGACCCAATTCTCAAACATACACACACAACATAGCACATAAGTTCTATAGTTACAGGTCTCCTGATGTCTTTAGATGGTCCTCCAATTGAAAGCCCTCAGGCGAATCTTAAGTCTCCGTTGCACCTGCTTTCTTATATAAGCTTTCCCACTCTCCCAATGTATTGGTGAGTGACAGCACTGTAACAAATGCTATAATATATATATATATAATATGTTCTCAACAAGCTGGAAGCCCCAACAATATGGATCTACCCTGAGTTATTGGATGTTGTACTCTCGAGATATCAATTCATCGGATGTCAATCCGCCGCGTGCCTGGATGCCGCACAGGGCGCTGCATTCCAATAGGCCTCAGAGAGGGAAGGTGGATCAAGCGACATGTCGTAGCAAATAGAGACAGACCTGTGAAGGCAAACCACATTGAAAAACATATGCAAAACACGTACAAAGTCCTATGATTCTTGGTTTTCCAATTCTAAATCATTGCAAACCGTGCTCGAGCCATAACAGTTTGTGTTTCGACAGCTTGCTTTATCTTTACCTGCATGTGCAACGGAAGCCCTTGATCGATCATTGTTCAGAAAAGGAAGCAGCAAAAGCTGGGTAGAGTAACAATGGTGTGGTCCATCACTTTGCCTATGTCAGCTCCACAAACATCTGCCACCTGTTTCATATGCTTTCACGTAAACCAAAAAAAATGAAGGCTTGGCCGCAGTGAATCTATGCAGTGATGTGCAGCGTGAGGACAAGAAAACATGTGGCAGGTGCAAAAACCATCCGGACATCTATTTAGATTACAACGCTCTTTCAGCTCTCCTTTGTAACTATGACCTTGGCGGGTGCATGTTTAGCTTTTGCCGACCCTACTCAAGCCTAAATCTAAAGCCTTTTGTGCAACCCCTTTCACCGAATTGCTGTTCAGAGGGATAGCAAATGAGAGGGATACCAAATCGCTATCTTCACCAACCTTTTGACTTTCGCCAACCTTACGCCTGGTGACGAGGAATCGTTGGGGAACTTGTGAGCTGTGGACTACAGTTACTACCAAAACAAGTCTTCGTACTATATAGATAAAGTGAACGCTTTTGCAGCAACCCCAATCATCAAACGTCTTTCAAACCTTTTGCTAGACTTTATGTTAAGTCTAGCCAAATCCTTTCAAACAGGTCTATGACGTTGCTCATGTATCTGCGTGTTTCTCTCTCTCTCTCTCTCTTCATGTTGGCCATATCATCGGCGTTCATCATGATTAAATGATTACATGCTTGATGTTGGAGATCTTTGGATGATCCCCTTGGCATTCAAAATACCCTGTTATCGGTAAAACGGCAAACCATGTTTTGCTCAAACTTGGCTGGGAAACTTCGAAACAACCCAATCTGTTCAGGCCCTTGAGACCCAGGTCTGTGGCCCCACTCAGGCACCTTGGGATGCCCCACCCATTCCATCTTCGCACATTGCCGTTGTTGTGGTGTAGCAACTGCTGCCTTAAGGCGCTGTCTACTCTCAACCTCCAACTTGGGCTGTTGGGAAACCGCGATCAATCCAAATATTAACCGCGTCTTTAGTATGGTCTCTGGACGGAGCGATCTGTAGAAGAACGACAATCCTCGTGCAGATACTACAGGGCTGTCCAATAAATTGGGTTTCGTGGGTGCCATGCTAGAGCGAACTGAACTGAACCTGGATCTCCACAATCTAGGACAGCTTTCCAGCTGAGAAATTAATGCTTGAATCTAGCAGAAAGAGAACGAAGTCTATCTAACCTGCACTTTTAAGGGGTCGACTCTGCAGTCGACGGCAATTATGAAACTTGTGAAACAACAAAAAGCCCGAGACAGATCTATGGCCCAGACTCGATCATTAGCAAATGTGCATGCTGACGTGGCCAGGCCTTTCGTACCGGGCTGTCCAACTTACAGTTGGGGTTCCATGCTCCCAAAAATAAGACATAGTATCTTCAGGCGGCGGTCACCAGCTGTCACCCCTGAACAAACGTGTCGATGCTATATCATTGAACAAAACACTTCAGCTGGTACCTGACGAGCTGCTTGCGCATGTATCCAGATTGTTTGCATGAATGCAGCCGCCGGGGTGTCTGGATACAAAGCGAATGCTTCAAAACATGAATGCCACCATATTTGTTAAAACAAAAGTATGCATGGAGAGCCCGTGTTGTCCTGCCTGTGATGGTCGAGGCGCAACTGGGGTCTCCTGTAAAGGGTAACCAACCATTTGGCCACCCAAATTTACAGTAGAAATTTTGGCTAACTTGGCAGTGCTTATAGAAAAGCTATGAAAGCACAATGCATGGTGCATTCAATTATATAAAGACAAGATCAAGTACACCAAGCAAATCTTTCTTTTTGGCATGCCAATCTGAACGATCTGCGAAGCTGCACGAACGGAAAGGCCAACTATATAGGAACTAACCATGGGGGTTGGACTCTGCACAATGTGGTTTGAATCCAGATTGTGGTGATAGAGTTTGACGCTTGGCAATTGTCAACAAATCCAATCTTATCCAAAGTATGAAAACAATGGACCCTCGTACATATGACATGGCTATCCTTCAAAGTATGAAGTTGATGCTTCATTGTGTTCGTTTGTCAAAGTCGCACACTGCTCTCTTGCAGACTGCTTTTTTGCTCTGAGATACGGCATAAGGCGGAGCTTTGCAAATCCGTCATTGCATGTTGTGCCATCTGCACGCAAACGTTAAGCTGTTGTGTAAGGCATTGAGCGCAAGTTCACCTTCCTATATTGGAATGCTATGATTAGCCAAGGAGCAAAGACAGGATAGATCCGAATACTCTGAGGACACGAGGGCACATGCACATAAACACGTTTTCTACACCACCTTGACGCAATCGATCCCCCCAAGACTCAGGCAACCTCACGGCCTCACAGCCTCTCGATACCTCTCCTGTGGCGCCTGTGGTGGCACTCCGATGGGTAGTCGCCCTACCTCAGCATGCCCAATGGGTGATCACGGCCGAAAGTGTTCCTGTGAGCGAGAACAAACTCAAAAACATTGTTATGTTTTTTTCAACTTGAACTTGTGTTGTTATTTTCGTTCTTGGGACCTTTTGTTACTCGGAGTATCTTCACCAAAATCATCACACCCAACAAGCTCCAACAACAGCACACAGAACCTCCTCCAGTGCCCCCCTGTGCACCCGAACCCCTGGCACATCGCGGCGGAGGGCGATACGGGTGAAGGCCTTGAGAGCTTTCAGCACTGCAACTAGAATTCACCAGGCCCAAAGGGTTCCACGATCGGTGGGTGAAACTCTACGGTTCAAGCGTTTGAGTCCAAAAGTACATTTCATGTTCATTCAGTGTCTTTCATCTGTCCATTCCCTGACTTGAAACCTAGATATACATAGTCTCAGTTGAGAAACGCTCTTGTCAATATCAAATTAATTTTTACCACGCTCCTGGAAGCCTGTAACACCTGTAACTTGGTAACAACGCTGAATTGAAAATGCAAGCTTTGTACAACTGTTTTGACACACCACTCTGTGTTCCGTCCCTGCGAGTGTCCGTGCCCGATCTCGCAGCAGCTGTGCTTCAGCCACCAGCTCGGCCGGCAAGGTTCGCAGCACTTCCTGAAGGTGCGCCGGCAAGGCTCCAAAAAGCCAAACCAAAGGAGCAAACGTGAAGACATTTCAAGTGACGAGCTACGCTGATCTACCCTCCAGGCATGCGCTTGTGGTCCCGCCTCGGGTGCACTCAGCAGCACTTCTTCCCGCAGCAAGGGATCCAAAGACCTGCAGCGTGCGGTGGCTTGCAACCCGGCCAGTAGGTGCATTGAAACTGCAGGTCCAAAAGTATAAAATGTCTCCCATTGACTATGATGCCATCCTCATTGTGCGCCAAAAGTGTCAGGTCCGGACCTCAATGAGACTATTAAAACGATCAAGTCAACCAGCTTGGTGCAGAAGATTCCTTTGTTGAGCTTCTGTGTGGAAACCCGTTTCTATGAGAAAGACTTGTCAATTTGCCAGACGCACGCAATGAAGGAAGCATTGTCCATCTCATTGCTCTGAGGAGCCCTTCCTGGAGCAAACTGGCAGGATGACCCATGGCGGGAGCTGATGATGCATGTTTGAAGGGTTGTGCTTTTTGTTGCTGCTGCGTTGTGTGAAAACAAAGGACTTTATGGCCTTCAAGAGTTGTTCTTCTCGTGTGTCCAACACTTGAACCTGACAATTCAGTGGGTCCCAAGTCCTAAGCGTGAAGATTCCTCTTCTTTCGTTGCTACTGATAGAGGGTACCCGACCGACATTTCCAACAAAAGCATCCGTTGCTTCAGCGCCTTCTGGAGCTGCCTAGGCAGAACAGAGGCATGCCAACATTGGGAGCACGATTGCTGCAAGCAGGTGCTCTTGTTGGCGAGTATCAACTTGATATGTTTACAAGATTTGAGAAGGAAAGCGCTGAAATATCTTTTGTGCAAGGGATCATCAAAAAATACTGAGTAGAGACACGTGCACGGCTTACAAGACTATGACCTGCAGCCCACGAACAGGACAACACTATCTAAATAGCATCCCTTTCTCCACTATGGTTTCTGGAACAAATCCCGCACACCCACAAAGGCGGACCCTCGCAAGGAAAGGTATGCTAGTGTTCTACCTCAAGGCGTCCTTGCTCCTATTAAATAGCGATGCCCTTTGTTACTAGTAGCTTCTTGATACTAGTAGTAGGGCCAGCAGCTACTAGTCGCGTCCTTGCTCCTACATTTGATTGTTGCATTTGTATGCAGGCCTTAAAGCCTTAAATCCCCTCTGTATACTGTATTTACGGGAGGGCCACATTGCTCACTGCCTCACTTGATTGTGCGATCTTAATTCACATACCAGTACATGTCCAGTATCATCCAAGGGCAAACAACAAAACAAAGTAATCGCTTCTTTCAGATTCATAGTTTTGAAGGCGGCTGCGAACACAAATTCAGATTCCCAAGTACAATTGGATAGAGCAATGCCTGCAATATCCGTCATTATGCATCAGAAACCAGACCACAAATGGTTGAACAGCTACATCACTGGAATGAAGGAAGGGGGCAACCACAAGCTCTGCTATTTGAGACCATGGCTGGACTAGGCCGGGCTCTAAAAGAACAACTTTCATACCCGAGCCCAGTTCCAAGTTGAATCATGTACCCAATGTCCAGTCTCGATAGCGCTTGGCCCTGCCTGCTCACGATTTCTCGCCGCCTCTTCCCGCAGAACCTGTCAAAAGGGTTCTACGTGCTGTGTGATGAACAACAGGGGTCATGGACTGGGTGGAGGCAATCTTGAGGTCTCTCCATCAAGCTGAAACACTCAACGAGGCAACTGTATGGATTCTTGCCAGCACTTACCGTTGAAACTCTGCATGCAAAAGATACTCACCTCCATGGTCAAGTGGCATTGGCCAGGTGTGTTCAACAAAAGAGTCAGTTCACAAGAAGGCGAGCTTACTACCTTATATTCTCGCGTGATCTTGCCTGCACCTTTGCTGTGGAGCCAGGTGTAAGTGTGTAAGTGTAGGGTCCATCGGTCCGAAAGGTAATGGAGGGAGTGTCCATCCAGCGCAGCTCTGCACATCACATGTTCTGTTTGGCCTCTTCACGGATGTCGGGCGGCAAAGCTTCCAGCACAACTGCATCCTTGGTGATGACGATTCCCGACGTCCGATTGCAACGAGCCTTGCACCCTGACGATGTGTCTTGTGACAAGCAGTGACAACAACATTATGGCAGCTACCATAAGCAGTTTCGAAGAACTTCCAGTGCGTCACAAGCAAGATGGTTTGATGGCTTTTGCTAAAGCCATGGAAGCTGTGAAGTCCCAATGTCACTACGCCAGGTGATGGCTTTGGACGTTGAAACACCCCTACCTGGAGCACACAAGACATTCGATTCCATTGAGGCACAAACAATGTCTGCAGATCCTGCCTGAAGGAATCATGTCTCAATATGAAGTAGAATATGATAGAATATGCAGTCTATACCAGAATTGGAATGAATCAGGTTACAATTTTCTTGATTTCGCTGCAGCATCGTTCGTTTGAAATACGCATCTGTTTCAAGCAGGTTCACTCGTGGAGAGCTTAGGTTGCAGGGATACCTGAAGCATCAGGTGCCAAAAACTAGACCTTTGCCCAGGCCTGTTGCGCAGCATGGGGAGCCTGCCATCACATCCGGAAATGTGTTCTCTGCATCATCAATCAGGACAGCTGCGTATTGATTGGACATGCCCCTTCTACTATCGCTTGTGCATCCTGCTGCTTCTTCGGCAAGAAGGGCGAAGCGGCGAAGCCCAAGTAAAAGCTCAAAGGTTGAAATCAAGCTGTTCAGAGCTGGTTGGCAAAAACAACATGGCCCTGCAAAGGGGAACAACTTTAGCCAGCAGCTATACTTCTCCATGCCTGGGGAGTTTGCCGCAAGTGGTCTAGGCCTCAGTTGTGTTCGTGTTTGATCCACTCCAAGCCAACTGAGTGACCGCTTTGCACTCAGCTTTCACCGCTGTCCTCTGTTGACACTTCATCAACATACAGTACATGTTGCAAGCATGTGCAGCATTGATTGCTGTAGCCATGATTCGGTTCCCTTTACGTTGGCATCTCTGTTTAGCCGCAACTAAAGGCTCCCGATCCAAACTAATATTTTTTTTAAAAAAACCTACAACATGTTGAGAGCTTAAAACATAGCTTGCTGGTGTCCGGGCTGACTTGAGATACTTCAGCCATAACCACTGACGAGCGCATGTCCTGGTCAGCGCAAGTGGTTTCAGACAGTGGCTCAGAAGTTTGTTTGGAGCGACCCTCCATGGTCAGCCTCTCTTCCTACGGCCCTACCGATCGAAACACAAATCCCATTGAACAAGATCCTAAACTGCTAAGCTGGGCCGCGCTCAAACCTTGAGTCGCCAGCCAGCATCCTTCAAATCCACGGCCACCCTAGTCTGTCTTTCAGGTTCTGCTCTATCCTTCTAGAGGATCCATTCCTTTTCCTGCACCTCATAACCTTGCACAACATCTCTCTGCCTCTGGCAGGGCTGCTGCGACAGAGAGGTCAATACCGGCGGCTTGAAGGATGGCAGACTGTGAGCAGCCCAGCCTGAGCAGAGCTGCTTCCGAGACTTGTGGCCCGCCCGGTCAAAAACAAAGGGATGCAAAATCTTGCAAACAGCTTTGCTGGCGATGATTCTCAGAGACATGTTCTCTGAAACCACCAAGTTACCTTCGGGCAAGTCGTTCCAGCTCTGCAATGCCCAGGGCTTGTGCCGCGACCTCATCCTGCCAGCGCCAAACTGGACTTACAATACCTACAACTTCAACATACAGTCTCCGGATCATCAGGTGTATCGCTTGTACAGTAGTCTCTTTGCAATGTGGTGCTTCAATGAGATACTCATTAATGTGTGAGTGTATTCTTTATGCATAGTGCTGAGCTTCAACCCCCTTGGCTCTTTTTGTGGAGCGGTTACTCTATCAAGTGCTCTCCTATTAAAAAAGGGTGTGGTTTGCATTATGTTCATGCCGAATCCTTTGACAAGCTGCCACTGCTAGTCAATCTTATTTGACTTGCACCCCTTCAATCCCCATCTCCTGCGTTGGCTCTGCTGGAGCCGCAGGGGCTGCAGTAGGTGCCTCTGCGGGTGTCTCTGTGGCTGGTGGCGCGTCTGTCGGTGCTGTGGCATCAGCAGGTGCTGAAGGCGCCGAGGGAACCGTGGCCTCTGTGGGCAGAGAAGGCTCAGAGGACGCAGGCGCTGAAGGCGCCGAAGGCGCTGACGGTGCCGAAGGCGCGGAGGGCGCCGACGGCGCGGAGGGCGTTGAGGGTTCCGGTGGTGCCGGCGGTGCTGGAGCTGCGGGAGGAGGCGGCTGGATCGCCTGTCGAACAAACCAAGCCATGATCAAATGATCGAGTAAACATCGTCCGTCGTCCACAAACACTTGTCAAATAAAAACCTCCAACTGGTGATACTTATAAGTTATAAGTCCAACACTACCGATGCACCATGCCAAATCTTGAAGCTTCCAGACTCGGACGGCTCATTGCGAACAAGCAACACCGTGGGCGCCCTTGTCGCTCTTTTCCAAAGCCATTCCCCCACGGCCCCGTGGTAGCAGTCACTGCCCGGTAGTGGAGCTGCCCCGCAGCACAAGACACTCATTGCTTCTGTTATTTCACTTGGAAGGCCTACTTGCCCTCCAAACAAAGACCATCAAGAAAATATCGTTGTACCTAAAGAGTAGCTGTGGAGCAGGAATCCTTACATGAATCTTATTTCCATGGCGCTGGCTAGGAATTGCATTGGCTCGACATGGCAAACTAAAAATGATAAGTTTTGTGGGTTCCAGGGACCGTCTCATTCAATCCCATTGAACTTTAGAAACAAAAAGAAAACACCTTGGGTGGAGCTGCTGGGTGTCTCCCACTGCCAAAGCTGTGACAACGAGTCTCAAAGACTCAAAATCACACTCCTAAAAAACATGATCACTCCACAGAGTGAGGCATGGAAGAAATGAGAGCAATCTCGTGGACATCCCTCAACTCCAAATCCCTTGCTGTTGCTTGCAGCTTCCACTCAACAAAATTACCCTGGATCTCATCTCTCAGCCATGCGCTGGGCTTCCAACTGAAAAGCATCCGCAGTTTGCTAGGCAAAGGCCGCACAGGGCTTTGTGCAGGTGTCATCATGTCATCATGTCATCTCGCTGGCACAGAACCCTCAAAAAGGAGCCGTCCAGTGTCAGACCTAAGCCAACACAGAGATGGCTCAAAACACAGTAGGGTTCTCTTGACCTGTCGGCTTGGACCCAAAGTTCTCACTACGAATGAGATGTTCGGGGACTCAAGAAGGGCTTGGTTCTCTACATGCCCTACTGCACGTCGAGTCGATTCTTTCTACAAAATCTAGGACAACGTTATTGAAGGTTTAGGAGGTGCGCCTGAGACACCTGGTATGGAACAATCCCTTCTCCACAAAACACTCAAGAAATGTCAGGGAGTCTGCCGAGGCACCGCAGTGTACCGTGACCAGACGCCTGGCAGCAAGAAGCTTTGGGTGGTTCTCTTGTCGTCTCCATTCGACATTGTGCTTCCAGTATCCTGGAGTAGTTGGAGTTGGTTCACTGGTTGTGTTATCTCACTCTGAAGCCAATGTGCCCCACTGCCCCGTGCGAGCAAAATCGTGCCTTGTCATTTTCAAAAGTTCCTGGGCTGTCGCTTTCCGGCGTCCACCAGCTAGATTTTGCAAGCTAGCCGCTGTTTGTGGTGTTATACAAATCATGATGTGGGGAAACTGGATTGGCAATTGGCACCAAGTGCTATACAGCCAGCATACAACATGTATATTGATTGTTTGGAACGAGTTGGAGGGAGGTGTTATATATATATACAGTGTATATATATATATAATGTTTATGACCGTGACAAGATTTGCCACACGGGAGCCATCGAATGATGGAAGGATGATTGATGGTTCAAATGAAAGAGGCAATGTTTCATTGAATACGTTTGTAAGATGGCACAAGTACATAACTGTTTTTAAGGCATTCTTCTGAGAGGTGTGTCATTTCTTGTTCAACCTCTGTTGGTTGGTTTGGTTTGGTTCTTGGACTCCCAAATCCGTCCATGTTCGACTGGGCTTACTATCACGGAGAGGGCCCATAATATTATCAATACTGCCAGCTATGCTCTACTTCATTGCTGGCCTAAACACATTTTAGGCAGGCCTGGACTCACCAAATGAGTTTGGGAACCGAAATTGCCTTAAAGCTGTGGGTCCTGGTTTTGGAACATGTCCCACTCCATTGGCCCACCAACACCTCACACCAAGACTCCGTTGTTGCTAAAGCAAAACCAAATTCAATCGATTCCTTCAGTTTCAATGTTGAGTTATGTGTAGAGTGCTCATGCCAAGGATCCAGTAAACACTCGACCATGCAGTTGCAAAGATCCCTGACCATGTCTCTTGCCGGCCTGACTGCAAATCAAGACATCAAATATCGAGTCAACATGATTCAACCAATTTGTCAGTTTGCAACGGGGAGGATAATTTTTGCACCCCAACAAAGGTCAAATTTGGTGAGATATCTGTTTCATAAACAACAGGCCACGTTGATATCAACATGTGTTTCTCTGAGTGTCGGAATTTGCATGTCTTATCCCGGCAAGCAACCCCCAAACACGGAAATAGTTATATGGAAATGCGCGCACATGAGAGCTTACAAATGAGGCCACACACTTGAGAGCAAACGCATGAGAACACACAGTTGCGCGCAAACATATGAGAACACATGTCAAAACACAGACATGAGAGACGTGTAGAGCACTCAGTGAAAGCACAGGCGCAACCACACACACACATCACACCTGGGAGCACGCGCAACTAGAAGCGCACGTATGAGAGCCTACATACAGGAGCACACACATCCACACATGAAGGCACACATGTGAGAGCACACGTACACCAAACATTGCGCGTGACGCATACACAAAACATTGCGCGAAATTTCTCCCAGATTCAGCGCGAACCAAACGCCCAAAGCGTTACGCCTGGCACGGCACATTCAAGTATGTAATGCTGCACCGATGCCCTGCACCTACCACGAAAAAACAACATGAGACCTATGAATTACTTTACTTCGAGTGATCCCCACCATGACATTTCAATCAATTGTTTTGATGCCATAGTGAGGAGCATGTTGCCATGGTCGTGAGAATTGTAGTTCTCGATTTTGCTTGTGGGTCCTCGGGTTGTGTGCTGTGGTTGTGTGTTGCGGTTGTGGTTGTGGTTGTGATTGTGTGTTTGTGGCTGTGTGTTTGTGGTTTTGTGTATGTGGATGTGTTTGCGGTTGTGTTTGTGGTTGTGTGTTTGTGACTGTGTTTGCGGTTGTGTTTGCGGTTGTGTTTGTGGCTCTGTGTTTGTGATTGTGCTTGTGGTTGTGTGTTTGTGGTTGTGTGTTGTGTTGTGTGTTTGTGGTTGTGTGTTTGTCGTTGTGTTTGTTGTTGTGTTTGTTGTTGTGTGTTTGTTGTTGTGTGTTTGTTGTTGTGTGTTTGTGGGTGTGTGTTTGTGGTTGTGTGTTTGTAGTTGTGTGTTTGTGGTTGTGTATTTGCTGTTGTGTTTGTGGTTGTGTTTGTGGTCGTGTATTTGCTGTTGTGTTTGTGGTTGCGTGTTTGTGGTTGTGTGTTTGCGGTTGTGTGTTTGTGGCTGTGTGTTTGTGGCTCTGTGTTTGTGATTGTGCTTGTGGTTGTGTGTTTGTGGTTGTGTGTTTGTGGTTGTGTGTTTGTGGTTGTGTGTTTGTGGTTGTGTGTTTGTGGTTGTGTGTTTGTTGTTGTGTGTTTGTGGGTGTGTGTTTGTGGTTATGTGTTTGTAGTTGTGTGTTTGTGGTTGTGTATTTGCTGTTGTGTTTGTGGTTGTGTGATTGTGGTCGTGTATTTGCTGTTGTGTTGGTGGTTGCGTGTTTGTGGTTGTGTGTTTGCGGTTGTGTGTTTGTGGCTGTGTGTTTGTGGCTGTGTGTTTGTGATTGTGTGTTTCTGGTTGTGTTTGTGGTTACGCGCCCGCAATTGTTTTTGTAGTTGTGTGTAATTGTGTTTGTGGTTGTGTGTAAGTGTGTGTCTGTAGTTGTGTTTGTTTTTGTGCGTTTGTGGTTGCGTGTTTTGTGGTTGTGTGTTCCTGGTTGTGTGTTTGTGGTTGTGTTTGTGGCGCGTTCGCGGTTGTGCGTTTTTGGTTGCGCGTTTGTCGTTGTGCGTTTGTGGTTGTGTGTTTGTGGTTGTGTGTTTGTGGTGTTGTGTTTGTGGTTGTATGTTTGTGGTTCTGTGTTTGTGATTGCGCGTTTGTCGTTGTGCGTTTGCGGTTGTGTGTTTGTGGTTGTGTGTTTGGTGTTGTGTGTTTGGGGTTATGTGTTTGTTGTTGTGTGTTTGCGGTTGTGTTTGTGGTTGTGTGTTCGTGGTTGTGTGTTTGTGGTTGCGTGCGGTGGTCGAGGTCCGGCAGGGAACACTGGGCGTGGATGGTCGTTGTTGAGGTCCGGCGGAGGACGACGAGGAGAAGGAGAAGGAAATGGCCTGACATAAAATCTAACAACCCTCACCTGACAGGTGGGGCAAAACGGGATTAACCCTTAGTTTCGAGCATGGTGAAAAATTCTGCTCCCAAGTAACGACCAATCAGATCTCAACAGAGTACTCCCACCGTAGGTTCCCATCTTGGAGCTATGGTTTTTTGAACTTCTAAGACTGAAGAAAACAAACTCAAAAGCCAGACCTGAAACTCGCCGTCATAGCGTCCCTGACCTTTGCATTGCACCCCACGGCCATGATATCCTCAGATGTTCTCGGGGCATTCACATATGCACACGGAGCAACCATTGTTCATCTATATACAGTCAACACATGGGTTCTAGTAAAGACATGGTAATGGCTTGGAACGCCTTGAGAATGGCAACTTGATGAATTGCGGCGCGCGCTCACATGGAGAGGTGGCTATGATTCTGTCTCTATTGCGTTTGGCAATGTGCAGGTGTATCTGAATCTGTATAAAGCTCCGTTGGTGACTGATCACTATTTCTTATTCATCTTTTTGAACCTTACCTCCTTTTTTGCCTGCGGCGGCGCAAAGAAAGAATTGCATTAAAATTCAAATTTGGCCAGCCAAACTTACGCCCTTCGTTAAATTGGGACAGGCAGGGCCCTTGCCTGCAACAACGCTTCATGTCTCACGCGGGCACAATCTTCCCTGATTAGTTTGGCCTTTTTGTAGGCCGTTAGATCGTTGATCGGCCAGCCGCTGGAGTGCACTGGAGCAGCTGAAGCCGAGCAGGCCGGGGCGCATGTTTCCGCGTCGATTTCTGGCTCGAAAAAATGCATCGCCAAGGCGCAAAAGGTGAGCTGACGTCGAAAAGCTCCCAGTGTTGGCCATTTGTTGCTCCGGTTGCCCACACGCCTTGCAAACCGTGCCCGAAAATCAAAAGTAAATCCAAAAAATACCCCTTTCCCTTCTGAGCCCGGGCACGTGGCTCCTGTTGTTCCACCCACTGTGGTTGGGTCGGCTGCGCTTCCGCCATGGGCCTTGTCCATGCGGCGACGGCGCCCCCTGGAACGGGAGCGGGTATACCTGCAGCAGCGAAGACAGGGCAAGACACGACGAACGTTCGGAGGACAAGCACGACAACTAATGAAAACAAGTCACGACCACTGGTTTCTTCAGCACCTCCGACTGAGCCCGGGCCTGTGGCTGCTGTCGCTCCACCCACTGTGGTTGGATCGGCTGTGCTTCCTCCTGGCCCCGCTGCACCTGCACATGGGGCCTCCACCGCAGCAGAGGATAGGATAGGTACTGGGCATGGGGCAGCGGAGGCAACGGACCAGCTTCTTGACAGGTTTCCGAATCAGGCCTCGTGCCTCTGCAACGCCGCGAGCGCGGAGGGCTCCGGACCTCCTCCACGACCGGGGTTGCACGAGTCTCAAGAGGCATCGTTGAAGGAATGCCCAGAGATCCCGGTGGTGGCAACATAGGAGACGACATCAGTGGAGGCGGAACCATCGCCAGTCATGGTCGCGGCAGTGGCACGTCTGGCAGCATCACTGCAGAATGCGGTGAAGCTAGTCACGCAGCTGGCACTTGGAGGGTTGCTTTGGCTTGCGCCTGTTTGCTCATCATGGGTGGGCCTCAACATCAGCAGGACCTTGCGGTCACACAAGAACAACTTCCAAGGCGACACAACGTACCCAAAAGTTGCAGAGGGCAATCTGCAAGCAAAGGCGTGCGCCTTCTTCATGCAGCTGGCACAGTTTCGAGGCATTGAGGTCATCCTTGAGAACCCACCTAGCAGCACTATCTTCAACTTCCCCGTGCTCCGGGCAGCTATTTCCAGCATGAAGCTGGTGAGCTGTGTGACCCATCGCTGCGCTTTTGATGTGTCTGTTGCAAAAGGGAAAAGGCTGTGGAAGAAGTGCAAATTCATGGGGCCAGCTGCATGGGTTCAGAAGCTGGCCAAGCGTCGCCCTTGCCAAGGGAAAAATCACATCTACCTGACTGAACGTTGGACTGATTGCCACGGCAAGAACCGATTCAAAGGCTTGAAGACCCTGCTTGACAAGTCTGCGGCGTACCCAGCAGCGCTGGGAACTGCAGCAGTCAAGGCTTGGCTTAAGCACAGAGCCCCAGAGACCAGAGGCCAGAAGCGGAAAGCGGTATGGTCCACCAATTCTTGGCTGCAGCCGTCAGTGAGTGGAGCTGTAGATTCCAGGCCATCTTCCAAGCCGCATTGGTGTTTGCCACCGGCTGGCAAGTAACATATCAGAGGTACTTGTTAATTAGCAGAAAAGGCCACGTCAATTCGTAGCACCCTGTACCATACTGTTTACAAATTTCAGACCCAGACCTGACCTGATGTTGCCAGGTTCCCGGGCTACGCTCCGAATCCTGGGCTTATGCACTCTGCGGCTGCCCTCAAGTGACAGCTGTCGGTTGACTGTTGGCTTTGATGGCGGACTGCAACCACCTAATGACCAAGATTTGGTTGAGCGATGTGTTCATGGATGAGCCATTGGTTTTCTGTAGCCATGCCACTTGTGCTGAGGTTTAAACCTGGCACATGGGAGGCAAACTTGACAGAATGGGCGCGGTCAAAACAGTGGAAACAGAACACGACTTTCTGCTTCCACACTACTCGATGCCATGGCCGAGACGGATACAGAGACCTAAGAGTGGATGAGGATCTGGGGCTGCCTTCTAGATGTGAAGGAAAAGGGCCTCCGCACAGTCCTTGTCAGTAGGAGCTGAGCCCAAGGCCCAAGGCAATACATAGTGTTGTTTGTGCCCGAGTCCAGAGTTCAGAGTTCAGAATGGGGTCCTCTGACCCTCGACAACAAAGCTGGCCAAAACCAGCCAAACAAGAAACCAAGAGTTTTGTTGCAGCCGCTGACTCTGTTGACCATCTGCCTTTAGAAGCTGAGGTCTGGGCTGCATAGATGATGCTGGCCGCTGCACTGCCCAGCTGCATTGTGACACCCTTCATCTTGCGCGCTTGCTTTCACCCCCCAAGGTAACAGGTTTTTTGCAAACGAACCTCCAGGAAAAAGGTTATATATTTTTCCTGCATGTGGGCTGCACTGGCAGAAAACTGCGGCTTTCAAAAAACAAGCGCACAAGACTAAAGGGTGCCATAACTTTTCCGAATTTTAAAGCAATGTAACTAGAGACACATGCGCAAAACAAAGACCACAATCCAAACTACCAGAATCAAAAAACCAATCTACCAGAATCAAAAACCATAGGTTCTGTTGTTTGTCTGGAAACTGACTTGGAAGCTAGCAAACTCATTTTTTCCGGATGACTCGCAGTGCGAGTCACCGGGATCGCCACCGCGGACGCGACGGCACGGCAGAGGGCGGGGCCAGAAAGCGAGACCACGTCGTTGGCCCGGACTTGCGCACGTAAAGGACAGGTGCAGGAAACGGCGGACATGGAGGACATCAGTGAGCCAGGTGCGTGCGTACGGCAAGACTGCACCATCTACGCGGCGACGGGCAACTTCAGCCCGAAACTCTTCCAGGGTCACGCGGCGGCTGTTTTCCAGGGACGCCCACGCATGGCATGCACCGCGCCCCCAATCCACAAGCCACGTGCCCCCATCAGCCAGCCGCGCGCCACGAACCTCCACCGTCTTCTGCCCAGACAGCAGCAAGTCGAGCCAGGGCTGACGAAGCAGCAGGATGCGATCGCCGTCCGATGGCATCGGAGCATTCACAGCGGGGCATTGTTGTCGTGGCATGGCTCACGATCTCTACCGGTTCAGAGGCGCAGGTTGGAAGAATCCTAGGGAGCAGCAAAGGCCACAAGCATGCGACAGGCTTCAGCGCGACAAACGAAGCTGCGGGCAACGACAGAGGTGCAGCATCACGAAGTACTGCGGCGCGGTGTTCCAGTGTGGCCAGCGCGAACCTCTTCGACGCAGAACCACCCTAAGTCACCCAAATTAGTAAGTTTACTAACCATAAAATTTACATATTTTGTGTTTTACTAAGGAAAATTTACGTAAAAATTTACGTAAATGTAATAGTAAATCCAATTTAGGTTATGAGTAAATTTTTTGGGTTATGAGTAAATTTTTGCGAGCATGATTTTGAAGCAGAAAATGTCTCGATTTATGTGAGTTGGCTTTGTCCAAAGAGCAAGGTTTTCTACAGGACAACATGTACTTGAGGATATTTGCGCTATGGATTTTTGCTTTTGTTGACTCAGCATGCCAGGAGGTGTGGAATTTGCCTTTACTTGAAGGGATTGCATTTACTTGAGCATGTGTACCCTTCTTGACTTGAACAAAACCTTTTTACTTGAGGGCGTCTACTTGATCCTGGGATTGTTTGATCACCGCTTGACATTTGAAGATAGTCGGTGAAAGTTTGACGCTGGACACTATTATGCGTTTATTTCTGACCAGCCAGTTTTGGGCCATAACCATTGTTTGCCCAGCGCTGCTTCATTCCATGCTCAGGAGAGGAGACCATGATGGATGTCTTGCGCAACTTCAGGGACGTGAGCAGCTCTAGTGATTGGGGAGGACAAAAAGATGTATCTGCGGGTGTGCTGCGCAAATGTTTGCAATTGAAACTTTGTTCCATGAGCCTTCTTTCTTCATTGCTTGATTTTGTTTGAGCTTTTACATGAGGGTGTGACTTTACTTGAGAAGCTTTTATTTGAGGATGTGATTTCACCTGCGGTTTCTTTTACTTGAGGCTGTGAGATTGCTTTTACTTGAGGATGGTTTTACTTGAGTGTATTTATCTTCCTGTTGAGACTTTTTGTAAGTACACTTTACATGAGGATGCCATTCAACTTGGAAGTTGTGAGTTGAAGTGCACTTGATATGTATTTGTGAAATTTAGTTCAAAAACTATAAATGTTACATAAAATGTTGATGAATTCTTGATGCACTTCTGATGTACTTTTGATGTACTTCTGATGTACTTTTGATGTATTTTTGAAAAGTGTATACACTTTTGGGTCAAAAGTGTATACACTTTTGCTAAAAGTGTATACACTTTTAAAAAGTACATCAAAAGTACATGAGAAGCGCACCAAAAGTGCATCACAAATTCATAGAGGTTTTGGCAGGTTTTATGAAAAGTTGTGATGTTCTGCATCATCTTGTCAGCAAAAAAGCAGACCTAGCAGTCGTGTGGGTTTACCCTTTACCTGAGAATGTAATGCTTTTGCACAAAGAGTTGATCAGCATTGTACGTTGTCCAAACTCAAGTTGTGAGAGTTTACTGCAGGCTTATCGGTTGTTGTTTACTTTTGTAGCTAGATTGATCTCAAAAGAGCTTTGAAACATTTGAAAGATAGGTGCAGTAGCTTGTTGGCATGGCAGACGAAGAAATTCCTATGGGCCAAGTCACACCTGAAGAGAAGGAAGAGGTTGAGCAAAAATCACCCCTGTGAAGAAGAAACCTGCTGCCAAAGCAAAGAGCCCTAAAGGAAAGAGTCCCAAAGCAGAAGCAAAAGGAAAGGGCAAACCAAACGTCGGGCGATCCCCAGTGTGTGACTTGGAGCGCGTCTACGTGGAAACGGGGTCCACACAAGAGTAAGCTAAGTTCCCTTAAGAGCGTTGCTAGGGTAAGTTCTGGGGTCCGCGTAGCTAGTAAGCGACCAGTCACCTGGCCTGCCAGTGCCTGAGGCTACCAAATCTCGGTGATCAGGAGTACGCTGCATTTCAAGCAGGGGGCGACAGAGTCACTGTGCATGGCTGTCGCCATCGAAGCTCCACGCAGCTGACTATAGGATATCCAGACTGATCATCTAGACGCACCTGCAAATGATTCAACCTGAGAAGCTGACCTCGACACCTCAGACCTCAACAAGTTTAGTGGCCAATATAATATATGTATATGTTGTTTGTTAAGCAAACCCACAAGGCGCCGATGAGGACGTTTGGTGAAGGACAACGCACCAGTGACTATTTTACAAAGACTGCAATCCCCCCATGATGATTCAGGATGACGAAGCATGGATTACACCCCCCCTTCATTCTAACAAATGCCCCCCCCCCGCAATTGAAAGAACAAAGGGGGGGTCAATTACAATACCCCTAGCAACCCCCGAAGACAATGTGAGCCAAGCACAAGGCGCAGATGATGACGTTTGGCAACCAACGAGCAGACACAGACACAGACACACGCACGTCGACAAGTTCGAGCAGGCAGCTATGCTACGAGCAGGAGCACGGCCCGTACGAAGAGACGAAAGCAGGCCCCCATTGAAAGAACAAAGGCGGGGTCAATGACAATACCCCAAGCAACCCCCGAAGACAATGTGAGCAAAGGACAAGGCGCAGTTGAAACAACAACTCCCTCAACCCCCCAATCCAAGCAACAACAAGACACCCAGATCTAGGGCCCGTCATGTCACGTCGGGTTGAAACCAAGTCCGTCATTTCATGTCTTGTGCACCCGTGTGGCCGAAGGGAGCGTCCGGGCACCCGCAGGTACGAGCAACCAACGAGCAGACACAGCCACAGACACGCGCACGGACGACAACTTCCAGCAGGCAGCTATGCTATGCTACGAGCATGAGCACTGCGTGGAGGGCATGGGAGGAAAATCAAAGGAAAGTATGGAGATCATGCATGCAGGAGCACGAAGCATGGTGTGGGTACGAAGAGACGAACGCAGGCGAAAAGAAGGTGACCCGAACCCCGAAGCTAACCAGGAAGATTCAAGATGACGAAGCATGGTGTGGCCAAAACAGCAACCTCGTATGAAGAGAAGAACGAAGCCGACCAGAACCCAAGTGTCCACTCCTGTACACTAGCGCAACAGCAAGCTACAGGGGACAAACCCTGCCACACTCCCGGTTGTTTGTCTGGAAACTGCCTCGGAAGCTAGCAAACTCATTTTTCCGGATGACTCGCAGCGCGTGTCACCGCCGGCCTGCGTGCGGCAAGACTGCGCCATCTACGCGGTGACGGGCAACTTCAGCCCAAAACTAGGGACGCCCACGCATGCACCGCGCCCCCATGCCCGAGCCACGCGCCCCCATCAGCCAGCCGCGCGCCACGAACCTCCACCGTCTTCAAGACAGCAGCAAGTCGAGCCAGGGCTGACGAAGCAGCAGGATGCGATCGCCGTCCGACGGATCGGAGCATTCACAGCAGGGCGTTGTTGTCGTGGCATGGCTCACGATACCGGTTCTGAGGCGAAGGGTTGGAAGAATCCTATAGCAAAGGCTACAAGCATGCGACAGGCTTCAGTGCGACAAACGAAGCTACGGGCAACGACAGAGGCGCAGCATCACGAAGTACTGCGGCACGGTGTTCCAGTGTGGCCAGCGCGAACCTCTTCGACGTAGAACCAGCCTTATAAAAGAAGATACATAGAACCGAAGTGGAACCTCCGGAAGTTGCGGTTTGTCTAGCGTCCGCAGTTTACTGATCCCCATTCTTTGAAGTCGCCCGGTCCCCATGTTACTTCGAGCAATCACCCGCATGTTACGTCGAGCGATCCCCAGTGTGTGACTTGGAGCGCGTCTACGTGGAAACGGGGTCCACACAAGAGTAAGCTAAGTTCCCTTGAGGGGGTGCTAGGGTAAGTTCTGGGGTCCACGTAGCTAGTAAGCGACCAGTCACCTTCCCTGCCAGTGCCTGAGGCTACCAAATCTCGGTGGTCAGGAGTACGCTGCATTTCAAGCAAGGGGCGACAGAGTCACTGCATGGCTGTCGCCATCGAAGCTCCATGCAGCTGACTAGGATATCCAGACTGATCATCTAGACCTCAACAAGTTTAGTGGCCAATATAATATATGTATATGTTGTTTGTTAAGCAAACCCACAAGGCGCCGATGAGAACGTTTGGTGAAGGACAACGCACCAGTGACTATTTTACAAAGACTGCAATCCCCCCATGAAGATGGATGACGCAGCATGGATTACACCTCCCCTTCATTCTAACAAATGGCCCCCCCCCAATTGAAAGAACAAAGCGGGGGGTCAATGACAATACTCCTAGCAACCCCCGAAGACCATGTGAGCAAAGCACAAGGCGCAGATGATGACGTTTGGCAACCAACGAGCAGACACAGACACAGACACACGCACGTCGACAAGTTCGAGCAGGCAGCTATGCTACGAGCAGGAGCACGGCCCGTACGAAGAGACGAAAGCAGGCCAAAAGAAGGGCAGCCAGGTCCGTCATGTCATTTTTGGTCAAGTCTCCTCTATCACTGCCCCCCCTATGGTAATGACAATCTCACCCCCCCAATTGAAAGAACAAAGGGGGGGGGTCAATGACAATACCCCAAGCAACCCCCGAAGACAATGTGAGCAAAGGACAAGGCGCAGATGATGACGTTTGGTCAAGGAGAACGCCCCGATGACTATATATTAAAGAAAACAAAAAAAACTCCACTCCCCCCCGCCATGGACAAGAACGATGATACCCCCCCTTTCATTCTAACAATTCGCCCCCCTTCAATTGAAACGACAAACGCCCGCTATCGGGCGGGTATGGTATATGAAGCAAAGCATGGTCATCTACAGAATCGTCTTCCATACAGCTTTCCTGCAACGACTCTGACTCTGTTTTCGATCAACTTCACAAGAATGCTCGACTTAACACAAGCACCCAGTACCTCTTTTTGACCCGAGCATGCTTGCACCTTGCTTTGGCCACTACGCGCCCTCTTCCTTGCAAGCCACTCCTCACGCGACCGGCATGCAACAGGCAGGCCCTTCATGTGCCACGCGCGTGCAATTTTCCTTGATCAGTTTGGCCCTTTTGTAGGCCGTTTGGGCGCCAAGGCCCTGCCACACTACATTCTTGCAACTGAACCACTCATTGGTTGAAGGGGGGCCTTTTAAAGAAGCCCTTGCCATGCCGCCATGCCTGTCTTCCAATTTTTTCTCGATGCAGCTTCGGCTCTTCCGGCCTGAAACTGGCCCTCATAAGTCCCACCAGGGAAGCTCAGGCGGCCGAAGCCGTGCGGAAGACCATGCAGCAGATCACCTCTGCGCCACACTGGGATTTAAACAGGGATGGCCTCACCTGCCTCAAGTCAGGACTGCGCCTACGAGGGCATGAAATAAAGGACAAACATGCCTCTTTTGCCGAACCAACTGCCACAAGCTTTATATAGATACCTTTTCTGGTCCGTGGGCTCACAGGCATAAAGTGACAATTCATCGTTCTTGTGGATTTCGCTCATCAGCTTCGTCAAACCTCCTCCTTGAAATTGGTCACACTAAATCTTGCTACTAGTAGCTTCTTGTTACTAGTAGTAACGGCCTCCAACCTAATGGCGATTCCAACTATCAGCGTCCTTGCTAATTACTTCAGATTGATACGCGGTTGTCTATCTCATTCAATGGTGAGGACCTGGATATCCTGGTTCCTCTCTTTGGGGCAGTGCAAGCTCTGCCTGTGTAGGCTCTTCCATCGCCCCAGGTCAGCTGGCCATGTTGCGGAACGGCTGGGCAAGCGGCTGACTGTGAGTCACCCGAGCAGTGCGCAGAGCTTTTCCTGAAGTCGAACAAAACACCAACAGCGGAACTGGGTGACTCCATGACAATCTCCCTGAAGCTACATCTGGTCAGCATGCTAGGGAACATAACCTTGGCTCTGTACCTTTCCATCAGGATCCACCAGCTCGACAATGAAACGCTACTGTAAGTTCTTTTGTCACTCTGAACTCTGTAGACTTCAAGCATCTTTAAACTTAGCATGGTAGAACCCCCGCTTGCCTGGAAGAACTACTTGACGAGCTTGAGCTGGACGAAGACGAAGAAGTGGAAGAAGCTGAAGATGAACGAGTTTCCTAGACTGCTTGTGTTTTCCTGTGATGACCAAAACATCAGCTTACTTGTGAATAAACAAACACAAAATAACAAAAATATGGGCCTATGGGTGTCCCATCTGATGGTGGATGGGGTTGATCCAAGTGCAAAGGGAGTGTCTTTTTGTGCACCTTTCGCAATGTGATCAGCATCAACAAGCCTGCATGCTTTGGCAGCTTGAGCAGCCCAGGTTGACTGGGATGTCCTGTCGTTGCTCTTCACGCTCTTCCTTGCCAAAATGCAAGGACCAATGATGCCACACCACGCACTAAAGCATGGCAACAATCATTTGACGAAGACGCAAAAACTAAGTAAGAGACCTCCGCACGATGGAAATCTAACACTCTATTGTTCTTTAGCCAACAAGTT
Organism: Durusdinium trenchii; assembly: GCA_963970005.1. NCBI lineage: Eukaryota > Dinophyceae > Suessiales > Symbiodiniaceae > Durusdinium > Durusdinium trenchii. The sequence continues at coordinate 58,474 of CAXAMN010012681.1, forward strand.
GTCTCAAGAATCCGCGATAGCAGTATCTCCGAGGTCCAACGTTGCATGATGTGCTGTGGACTTTTCTAGCTGGCGTGCTGGGAAATGTGTAGTCATGTAGTCCAAATGGGTGCAGTACTGTCATCACCTTCTATACTTGAAAATACCCTTACAATCTCCAACATTGATGAATCCAAACGCTTTAGAACTGTATCTCGTGGATTTGAAAAAGCTACACTTTCTCTCTCGGAGTTCCTTTTCCTGTGAGAAGCTTGGTGCATCCAATTTGTTTGTCCAAACCCTTCTTGCCCCTTCTACAAAAAAACAAGAGCACACCACTGACCTGCATTAGCCGCGGAGTGGTGCTTTGCCTCGCCAAGCAACTTCGGCGTGGCCTTGGCCTTTCGCCGGGGTCGTGGTGGTGTGGAGGCCACCGCCGATCGTCGCCGGGGCTCCGGAGTCACAGCACGGGCTGTGCGGGCCGTGCGGGGGGGCTCCGTGTGTCTCGTGTGGAGCGCATTCCAACGGTTCTGGAGCTGCCTGCCAATGGCCTGGGAGCGAAGGTCACGGCGGAGCTCTTCGAAGGTTGCACCATCCTGAGATGCACCGGTGCTAGATGCACTGCAAGCACGGCGGATAAAGTTCAGCTGAATGCGTTCCAGCTGCTGCAGAATGAGGGAGTGTCGGTGAAAAACGGTACCCGTGCGGCCAGTGCCAGTCAAAGACAATTATATATACGGATTCAACATGACAAAAGAGTGATCAGTATCTGGACGAACAGCACAATTCCTGGCCTTTATCCCGAGGGCTGTTTACTCTCTATGTCTAGGGCTGCGCGGCAGGCAAAGCAACTCAAACTAATACATGCATGAGTAAAGTATGTAGATGCATCAGTCCAGCATACCGACACAGCACATTGTCCAAGCATCTCCAAAGCTTTGGCTAAGTTTGCCGCTGCTGGCCAGCTGCTTCAGCCCCTGATAGTGCCGGAACCAACCAGGCTTCCGAAGCGCGGCCACGATGCAGCGGAGGTTGTCAGGATGTACTGTGGGACCACAAAGCAGCTCTCCAGTCTCCCTGTCCGCAAGTACAGGACGAGCCAACGCAGCTGGTGGGCCAACCAAGTACTTCCGCCTTAGGGTAGTTGAGTACAAGGTCCACCACAGAGTATTTTGAGCCTACAAATAGCCACAGTAATTTGGAATGATCAAATGAAGTGAGATGTGATGAGTGGAGATGAAGAAAAATGAGAGAGGGGTCTTACGACTACGACGTGAATGCTTCATTCCACAACTTATGGGCCCAACTGAACTGATTCTGATAAAGCTACCACCTTGGTAAGGCCAGTTGGCAAAAGTTGGTGGCTTTTGTGCTCTTGTGCTCTTGGTACATGAAAGCCTTGCTTGCACTTTATCAACAGGTCTTTGGTCCAAGAAATATCAAATGACAATTATGATAATCATTGGCGGCTTTCATTGCGTGCATTTCCCCCTTGGGCCGAGCCACCAAATCTGTGGCTCTAAAAGCTCTCCATACCAGGTGCGGCTTGCATAGCCCAGTGCCAAGGCATCGTCGGCTTTGCAAGACTCAGGCAAGGCTGACCACTGGGGCAAGCGGTTCTCCAGTGGAGCTGGGAAGACCACGTTCAATCATGTCATTTCGATGTTCGATGTTCCATACAAGTGTATGATGGTCTGTGTACATTTTAAAGAGAAACCAGTGATGCTGAGATTCCTGACGAGAACTTTGAAGCCGGGTATTCTCCTCTTTTCCCAGAGCCATTCTCGGGTCTAAGTTGTCTTCTACGCATGCTGGAGGTGACATGCTATCCGATCCTGGGTGCTGTGGATGAGGTAAATCCATCCGCACTGCATGCCTTACGATCAGGCTCTGATTAGGTCCGTGGGTCATTGTGGGTCTGTGTTTTGAAAAGTGCAGCTCGCAAACACTGATTAGAGAAAAGGATACGGTATGATACATTCCCTTTTGGCCCATCTGTCTCCGACCTTGGTCCAAAACCCAGGGACCTGGCAAATGGGATGGCATTGGTGAGTTACAGTTAGAGTAGGGGGGCAGCTCTCGTTTGAGTGCTTCAAACAGTGGGTTCTGGAATCTTGAGTTCTGGAAGATGGTCTACCAAATCGCCCTTGACCCCAAAAGGTCTCTTTCGCCTCTGCAATCCACAGCGCTGCCCAACACACGTCAATGATCTCCATGGCAGAGCCAGAGACACCAAAGCAGAGCTCCAGGTTGAAGTAGGAAAACCCGTGAACTGCCGGCTAGGGGGAATGCTATGGTAGTTTCCGGACAAAAGAATGTCCACCAACCCAAGGGTAGCAACACTGACCTGGCATACTGTCTTGCGATCATTCGACACCATCTCGTATGTTGAAACCCTGCGATGTCTTGAAGACATGCTTCTCAAGTTCAATCTGGTTGTTTTGTTTGCTTTCCAAGGCCCTTTCATGCGGGACTGGGATTGTCTGAGCTGTGGGCATGTCCCTCTTATCAATAGGCTTGCAAAAACCTTCAGTGCCTCGCAATGGGCGATCTACGTCTACATGTCGCTTCCTCAAGCTATGCTTGCTTGGTCAACAGCCATCCAATCGTAGTGAATTCCAAGAGGGTGAGAGGTCACTGTACTAGCCTCTTGCTACGTTCGTAGTAAGAAGGCTCCTAGTAACGATGCCAGGAGCCTCTAGTAGCGTCCTTGCTCCTAGTAGTAAGGCCAGGAGCCCCTAGTAGCTTCTTAGGAAAACCACAGTACTGGTCTTCAACGTCGACTTCCATCGCAACAAAATGGAAGACCAATTGGACCAAAATGCCTCCCCATCACTCTTCAGTCAGCCCGCGACCATGCCTGAAACCAGTCACCTGAAGGATGCGGCTCACGGAGGAATCCCCTTAAAATTGAGCAATGGTGAAACAGGATGAAACAGGACCATATTAGACGAAACCCTCGTCTTGTTCAATCATGTTCATCTGTAAGAATACCAACACAAGTCCTTTAGGCGATCATCTACATTATAATGCACATATGATATTATATATAATTGCAAATCTCTGGTCCTTCCAAATGAGCTTGCATGTGGTGCACTTTGACTCACTGGGGATGTCCGTGAGAAATGATTGGGAATTTGGTTTAGATGGCATACCTTGACGGAATGGGACTGCGGGCAATGGCGACACAAGTCTTCCTTGCCTCTCGGTCTTGCGGCGGCACGCGCCAAGCTGGCAAAATGCTCGAAGATATCAGCCGCGCCACCGCCAGCCGGCACCTAGCAGTCAGGGGAGGCTGTGGAGGCGACAGAAAGGATTCTTCTCATCAACTGCAAGTCTTCCTGCCCACGACGAGCTGAGTAAATTCATGCCAGCGGGGCTACAACATTACACATCTCAATAAATCTGATCTGGATATGTGAAGATCATTCAACATTTGCAAGCCCGAAGCTGCCGAAGCTCACATCCCCACCGTCACAAGCTACATGATGCTATATGCTATAACAGATAATGGCGATGTCAGGAATTCAGAGTCTCTACTCCCACAGTCAACTCATACAGAGCTGGTGCAGTCTTTGTCGTTCGATCCACTCCTGTGTGGCTTGTGCCACGTTTGGAGTGTTGATGAGCTTTCTAGCTTGGTGCAATCATCCAGTCCGCAGGAGTCGGTGGTAGTGGGGGGTGTCACAAAATTCCTGGAAATGCCAGCCAACCTCGCTAAACAAGACTACATGGACATACGCGTGGACTACAATGACTACATGAGTGGCGGAATTCATTAGGGGCCAAACTCGAGCGCACTATCTATTTTGAGGGGTCCCCGTCTCGTTTTAGACTACTTTAGTAGGAGATCACGTGTTGTCATGTTTGCACTATCTCTTTCATATTATGCAGATCACTGGTATCTCATTTTGAGGGGGCCCTATCTCGTTCACAAGCGAATACTGATGTTAGACAGACACATAAACATCATTTAAAAAGTAAAAATGATTTAAAATGTGCGTGCAGTAGACTCAGACTACAGCAAAGCCCTAGTAAAAGCGGCTCCTCATAGTTGTAGAGTCAGCGCAATTGAGCAATTGGTAATGATTAATGGTGATCTGAGAATCCGTTCTCCAGGCTGTTTGTCCAGACGGGGCCACAGCGGCAGGGCAGGTCACAAGGTCTCGAGATCCCCATCATCCCACAGAACTTCCTCCCAGGCCCCGACGGAAATTGCCTCGTTGGGCTGCGGTGTTTCCGGAACATCGGCCTTGGAAGGACGCTACTAGGGGCTCCTGGCCTTACTACTAGGAGCAAGGACGCTACTAGGGGCTCCCAGTGTCACGGGCCCTGTGAAGCTTCCCAGGAAGTGTGGTCAGCACCTTCCTGCCTTCTCACCGTGACATCTCCTGGACTCCTTTTTGCTCACACAACGCTTTTGTCTGTCTACATCCAAAACCTATAATGACCGACATGATCTGCACAGTCACAGTGATCTGATTTATCCTAAATTCCTGCTGTTGAACAACTAAGAATGCCCCGCCATTCCTATCGCAAACGTCTGCGTAGAAACCAATGGTGCAACTCCTCAATGCAGATCAAACAAGGCTTTTGTGTCATGTCATGGCAGTACTTTTGCAGCCGTTCTTGATGAGAATGACAACCCTGGTAAGTCCTAAGTCAGCCACCCAGATCAGAAGCTGTGTTGCTCGTAGCTCGCTCAGGAATCAGTGTGTGTAGGTAGAGAGAGCGAGAGAGAGAGAGAGAGAGCAATTCTGGGAGCAGAACTCCCTTAGCGCCTCCTATATCCCTTCTGAGCTTCAAGCAGGTCGAAGCGTCGGCACCTCCTGGACAGGGGACCCCCGTATCGGTGTAAAGGCAGTGTGTTGAAGCTGGCGGGGCAAGCGTCAGCACGCAATCTTTAAGCAGCCATGGTGCTCGACATCCAAAAGCAGCGATGTGCAATGGTGAGCTGAGGTTCCCTTTCTTGGGCCAACCTTGGGGCCAATCTTCGGGGAAGTTCTTTCTCAACACCAGTAAGACAGTTGATGCCAACAGTAGTTCCCAAAGATATATGCACGAATACGCATACCCTTGAGAGAATGAAGACCAAGGCCAACCTGTCCCTGCGGCGCTATAGCGGCTATATAGGCGATGCGATGCGACGTTAAAAGAGAAAAGTCGTGGCATCGTTCGAGTCCTTCTATCAAAGAAATGATCGATGGCAAATCAGCTCTGTTGGGCTATGGGCCAAGACGATTTCCATTGTAGTAGGGAAGAGGTTGTGGAATGTGGGAGGTAAATCTGTAAGTATATAAATCTGACATTTAGGAGACGACTAACAATTTGGTACCTCCAGGTTGAACGTCAGTGATGACGTCAAGAAGATAACTTTACACTCATCATGTATGCATTACATTGCATTACTGTATTTGTATGTATTTGTATGTATATATGTAAATGCAACTTCACCCCAACGCTGTCACAAAACCCATCATCTTTCTCAACACGCGGATACACATGGTAGTGTGGGTCTCACTAGAACATTTTGTCACGAAAGAACGATACTCTCGCTGGCAACCTCTTTCTGGAGGTCTCCCTCCCTTGCTCCTGTCCAGCCTGGCTTCCCTTGGATGCGCGGAACGAATTGCCAAGGGTTAGCCAACTCAAAGGGAGCGAAGGCAGCTGATCCTGCTCCCTTGACCATCAAATCATACTCCTGGGTAAGATTATTTTAGGTCGGCAGCAACAGTTGGCTTCCTTTCTCGAACAGACTCGCTCAAAAGACCTCCAAGGGTCCGAGGCACTGACCTGGTATCTGCAGCAAGACTCATCATTGTAGGTCTGCTTGGCTTCTTTTGAGGTCTCCCAACTCCCAACACTTCCAAATGACTTGTTGAAACCTCGGACCTTAGGATTGAGAGAATTGAGGATCATAAACCAAAGCTCGCTGCTGGAGAGGTAAGCGATGGTAAGCGATGAACATTTGCCAGCCCTCAAGTATGGTCATAGATAGACAGCCTCGCAGTCACTCCGAACCTTAAGTTTCCAAAAAAATCAGGAACCAAATGATGAGTGGGAGCACTTCTTCAAGAAGCTCCCCCCGGCCGCCTTTAGGGCGACGCGGAGAGCTTCCTTGAAGAAGCGTGAGCTATCCTGCGCTCTGCTTAAGCTACTAGCGACTCCCTAGCTGCTTCTACCAGCTACCTACTCCTAGCTAGTTACTACTACCTCTACTAGCGGCCTACCCCCCGAAAAAAAGGAATCCAAAGGATTGATTATGCGAAATCTGAAGGGTTAGACGATTGGACCGCCCTTGGTTTTCAGCCTTTCGTCACAATTTGCTTCAAGCAGCCGGGAAAGGCGTGTCAGGCTCCACCGCCGGTCCTGCCTCAAAAAAAATTTGTTGGGGCTGCAAGTGGAAGCGGCAAATGAAAGGCACCAAGCTGTTCAGTATTTCTTTCGTGCAGTCTAGGTTCTACTACAGTAACTTTAGGGTTTGCTTCTCGGCTTGTCGAAGCAGTGTGTGTGTGCGAGGTGGAATCAAAAGAGATTTGAAGGCATGTTGCTGGCACTTTCGGCAGCATGGAACCCCGGACACGGGAATTTAGCCAGCGGTACAGGTCAGGTAGCCAGATAAGGAAGAAGAAACATGCAGGGACGGGGGCTGACCGTTGGCAGGTGTTTGCAGCATTGCGCTTACTTTGGGTTGTTTGAGTTTGTTTCTAGCGATGCCTGGAGCCCCTAGTAGCGTCCTTGCTCCTAGTAGCGATGCCAGAAGCCCCTAGTAGCATCCTTGTTTCTAGCCTCCTCTCCAATGCCTTTTGTTTAAAATATGTTGGCAAAAGACGAAGAGACGTCGAAATGTGAGCATGGTATCAAGAATGAATCCCAGCTGAAGCGTGCAAATGCAAATCGCCGATGCATACAGAAACATTCATTCTTGTGCAATGCATGTTCATGCAGCACCTGCCACGGCGTTGCCTCGAACCAGCGCCGCCCAACGTGAAATGCCTTGCAGATTTCACCCCAATTTCACCCCAGCTGGAAAGTGAGAAAGCAAGCAAAGAGTACAACACACCTGTACAAAGGGAACCCCTCCAGACCTGCTTGGAACCTTAAGGAAGCCACCCAAGACATCCCAAAACCACTTCTGAAGTTGATCCGGAATGTTGGAACCTTATTATACTGCCAACTCGAGGCCGGCAGAACTCAAACTGAAGGAACCCCCCTGAATATGTACGGCGCCAGCCGTTAGAATCATTTGGAACTCGCCCTAGCTTGGAACCTGCATGAACCTGCCGGAACAAGTCGAAAACCACCACAAGCTTCCTGAATCCTCTTCACATCAAACCACCTGCAACCTCAGTTTCTGGCACTTCCCAGAACATGCCTGGAACCTTCAAACTGGATTTCTGAAACTTGCAAGAATCATTTTTGGAGCCGCCCTAGCAAGTTGGCTGAAGACCCAAAAGCCTCCTGCTGTTGCAAAACGAATGAGAACAGCTTTGATATGCCACTCAATCCTCTGGGTGGTAGCAAACAAGTCAATAAACAGAGCGCCCTTTGGGAAACAGAAACTGCAACGCGCATAATTCTGTTAAACTGTTGCGGACTCCTCACCCTTACACCTTTGCCCAAGAAATTGCAGTCAGGATATACTGCCTTCAAATGTAGTATGTTCGTTGGAGAATCTCATTCGTTACTAGTAGCGATGCCCTTGTCCGAATCGGTCTGAGCGGCTTGGCTTTGGGTCAAAACCAAAAAGGTCTGTGGCCATCTGCCTCTGGGGGCGGATTCAGTGCATTTGCGGCAGCAGGACCTGCGTGACCTGCGTGGGGCTGGACATTCTGTGCAAAAGTGGATAACCTGACGAGAGATTGAAGGATGATTCTAATTTCTCTCAATATTTGGAACTCTGGGAGACTCTGCAGTGCATCTGTTGACCCGGATTGTTTACACTGTCATCTATGTCCAGTCTACTTTCTCCACACAATGTACTGCACGTGTGTCGATCTGGAATGAGATCCAGCTTGCAAACCATGGTTGTGGGAAAAGAATGTATCCCACACTACAACAAGACCTATGATTCACTAGCAGTACTCTGATTCATCCAGGGGCAATCGACCACAATGATGTCAAGGTCTCAATGGCAAAAGCGATCTATAATTACATGACATAGTGATTTGAACGTTTTGGTGAACTTTAAGAAAAGGAAGCAAATGTCTCTGATCATCCTCATTTAATAAATTTATCCTTCATATGGGTCTGCTGGATCTCCTTGTCAACAAGGCCCCCATGTCGTGGAGACCGCCATTTTGAGTCCAGTAGGTCCCCGGATTTGGCACGACCTTTTTTGCGGCAATGAGGAGCCACTTCTGTTCATCTCTTCCATTCCGGAGTGATGTAGGACTTCTTGGTGGCACTCAAATCAATCAAAGGGAACAATTTGAGGAGAGAACATAAGTCCACCATCCTGTAAACACTAGTTCAATCAATTTGGGGGCCACATGTATCCTTGGCGGCCTACTGAACATGCCTCTGTGCCCGACGTTGGCTCCAGTTCATCGTTGCATGTGTCGCAGATCGACTCTAACATGTACTTGCAGTATTACTGAGAGTATGCATAAGAGGTGATCTAAGGCTAAGGAAGAGGGGGAAAAAAAGTCAAAACATCGCTCATCGCTGAGCGTCAAATATACAAATGTACATTGCATGTCCTGTATATACATATGTTTGAATCTCTTCGTGCTTGTAGAAGCCGCGGATTGATCAAATAGAATCCAACCAGAAAACATACTGTCTGGCTTCTTGCCGTAGCAGATGCAAAGAACAACTTCGACCCTCTTAACAGGACAATATGTCTATCTATGTACGGGCACTCTGGGTCGCAGAATCCTCTGATCCCCTGGCCAGAACTATTTGTGAGGCCAGAACAACGCCCGGAACAAACAGAAGACGCGTAGCATTGTTTGGAAGGCGCATGATGTTGATGTTGAGAAAACACCGATTTTGCTGGAACTTCAAGTCTCTGTACAAAACACTCAACGGAAATGTCACTGAACATTGGAAGCCATGGGTTTCTCGAAGACCTTGCTAATGTACAAAATGGCATCATTGCCGGTCATTGCAGGACTTCTCAGGGCTTCAGTCCAGCCCACCACCAATGTCAGGTGGCGGCGGTGCAGACATAGTCACGCCTTACGAAAATGTGATCGGTGAGGTCTGATGGTGGTAAAAGGGTCTATGATAATTTGCAAGTGGCTGACAAGTTACGACATACATTCTCAAGCATGTCAGCCTGAAATATACACCGATCAGTAGCTGTCATGTAACAGGGCTCCAAAACAGCACAAACCTGTATTCATAACTCTTGGCGTGCAAATACATGATTCGAGAGTAATGCCGTTGCTTGATGGTGCCACCGACACACACACACAACGCCTTGCGTTTCTACGTTTCTTCAACAACAGCAGCAGCAGCAACAACAACAATTACTACTTCTACTTCTACTACTACTACTTCTACTACTACTACTTCTACTACTACTACTACTACTACTACTACTACTAATGGAATGAAGTTAAAATAAAGGCCTGAACTTGCGAAAAAGAAAACAAAAACCTTTTTAAATGTGTCGGCGGCCGTACTCCATGATCCCAACAATCCCGGAACCTTCCATTGCCCTTTGTTGAAGGGATGGAATATCACTGAAAGAAACGGGATCGAAGTTGCAATCTATCTAACTTTGCAATGGGAAAATACTCAAATTCCCCCCTTTTGTCCATCTTCCGTTCGCCATAAGCTTGGAACAATTGGCCCTTGCCCTTTGTCAATCATCGAAATAGATTTGCTCAGGTGCCCAACAACAGCTGCATCGCTTGCCTCAGTTCTGCCATTGAAGGTTGAAACAATTAGGCTGGGGCTGAACTTGGAAAACTGGGTCCAGCTGGCTTGTACGCTTGAAGAGGAGTGCTCTCTCCACATCTCTCCACAATCTACTTGTCGAAAAGGAAAAAACTCACTCCAATTGGTCAGGTACCCACTTAGTCACATTTCAGTTTAGTTCTCTCCTAGGCTTGGCAATGCTTGGTCGGGTCCAGCTGTATAGACATGGAGCACTAGATTTATGTTGGCCAGTTAGCCAACTTCTATGGGAGTATGGGAAACAAAAAAAGTGCAAAAAAAGTGCAGAAAAAGTGCGTGCATGAAAAGCAAACACAAAATAGCAACGTTCAAGAAAAGCAAAAAAAGAGCAAAAAAAAAGAGCAAAAAAAAGCAATCAAAAAAGCAAAAAAGAGCATTTTTTTGGAGGCAAATTGGGCACGCTTCTTTTTTGCACTTTTTTGCACTTTTTTTTGCATTTTTTTTGCTCTTTTTTTGCACTTGTTTCGCACTTTTTTTTTCTTTTTTTCGAGGAAAGTGCAAAGTTTTGGCATTTCCAGAGCCACAACAAAAGTGGGGAAAAAGTGGGAGAACAAATTCCAGAGCCACAAAAAAAGTGGGGGAAAAGTGGGTGAAACATTGCTTTTTTGTTTGTTTTTTTTGGTTTGTTTTTTTTTTCCTTTTTTGTTTGCTTTTTTTTCCCTTTTTTGTTTGCTTTTTTTTTGCGCTTTTGTTTGCTTTTTTTCTGCTTTGTTTCTGCACTTCTTATCCAGACAGTTGTTCTTTCTGCTTTTTGGTTTTGCTCTTTTTTTGCTTTTTTTCTGCACTTTTTCTTTTTCAATGATTCTTAGAACTTGGCTGTAAGTGGACAACATAACACTAGATTAATGCAAGGACATGACCAATCCCATGTCAAAGTTGTGGATTGATATTGCTTGTCCTTTGCAGTGCTTCAGTAGTTGGCCTTGATGGTTGATGGCAGGGAACTTTATTCCAGGGGGTCAAGCAATAGTATCAGGCGATGTCCTCCCATCAACGCTGTTCCAGGGACATCGAATGACACAAAGGAGGAAAAGAAACATGTGTATCTGTATCGTTTGTAAGCTAGAGAAAAGAAAACAATTCAAGCGACAAAAGCAATACATGCTCAGATCTTTCTCAGTCAAAGGTCTGCTGCTTCTTGAGGATCTCCAGAAATGCAGGATTCGAAAAGAGCTCTGCTTGCTTTACAACGGCTGCTGCCTCGACTTTCGGGGCCCAGAATTATAGGCAAAGCTCTTTCTGTCCATGAATATGTAGCATATTAAATGTGTGTATTTCTTCCTTGCGCTTGCAGTTGCAAGATGTTAGCCTGTTCAGATCCTGTTGCTGATTTGTATAATAGTGTCTTTACCTACGTAAATCTAGTTGTGCGTTTACAGTCCCATCAGTAGCAAAGCCCGAACTCATAGGGGATGTGCCTCAGGTGAAAGGGATTGTAAGCCCACCTTTAATAAGACCCCTATTAAGAAGAATGGTGCCTATTTCCAGGGGGCCTTACCTTCCCTTTTTCTTTAGTTACTATCTTACAATATCTTGCAAATGTTCACAATCCCTAGTTTCACCCGGCACTGCAGCCCCGCGCAGGTCCTCGATATCTTCGTTTGAAACACCATGCTTCTTCTCAACCTGGGCGTGCACCAACGCCTGAGAAAGGCCAGACGAGAAAGACACTAGCAAGACGGACAATACATTGCAAATACTGTAATTCTTTCCGCTTGTGGTAGCTATAGCTACACAAGTTTGCTAGGCAATTGGGGATGATCGTCCCAGCAGAATTCAGATCTTGCCTAGTCAACAAAGTCCAACCCCTTAAAACCCTGAGCATCACAAGCAACACAACAGGCGACGGTCCTTATCTCTGTGGGTATCGGCATCTTACGCAAAGAATTGGACTGGATATGACAAAGATGCTGAGCACCCAGAAATGAATCTTTACTTGCAGCTTGAATGTAGTGTAGGGCTAGAAGCAGCTTGTTCCTGATGGTCCACTCAATCTCAAGCATTGCATCCCAATGTTCATGTAATAAACTTCAAACCAATCTTCCTGATCTTCTTCTAAATCCAAAACAATCATCAAACTCCTCTACTCGTCTGGTTTCCTTTCGTTTCATCTCACATTTCGCTCCTTGAGGGCGATGGTTGCAGCCTTGAAGTCCCGGTCCTTGGCATCAGGCTGTTTGAGGAAGCGGTCCACCTGCCGCTGAAGCTCGTCCACTGAGAAGCCCTCAGCAGCGGAACGGTCCGGAACGGAATGCAAACGACCGAATCCAAGAGCACAGTTGGACTCTACAAGGAGCTCTCAGGACTGAGAAAGAACATCAGTGAAGCTCTGAATAAATCAAGCAAGCCTTTAAACACCAGAAGACCTGAAAGGCTTTAAGTCTGTGAGACTTCAAGGGACCCAAGGGATAGTGTCCGGAAAATAAAGACTCATGCATGCATGCATTGTTTGGATTGATTTGTTGCTGTGTGTTGTTTGGTACAACAACTTAAGGTTCTGGAGGAACTCCTCCAGGAGAAAGAAGGTCGGTCGAAGGGCGGCTGCAAAACACCAAGTCACTATGATGAACAATACTTACGGTAATTATACATGTCAATGTAAACACCGAGAATCGAGACCATGAGACTCACAACCCGTCAGACATGGTTCTGTTGGGCTATGCAAATATAGAGAGATGCTTGCATATGCATGTAAGTTAGATTGGAAACTACTGGTTGGAATCCGAAACTTTCCCAGGGAGGACCAGGGACAAATCCGTCAACAGGAAGATTCACAAAACAACATCTATAAATATATATATATATAGTTGGAGAAAAGAAACCTGTCCAGGACGTAGCAAGCATTGTAAACTGTAAACCTAGATCACTGCCGCCGTCGGCAGTTGAGTTGATTCGACTGGTGTCGTTGCTCCTCTGGCCGCTGTCGTTGTAGTAGTTGTTGCTGCTGCTGTCATTAATGATGTCGACAAATTCTGCTTCAAACATTGTAACATTGGCTCAGCCATCCCAACTAAATTGTGGACACGTCGCAGATCCCACAAGCTGCACAATGTTCCAAAGTCAAACTGGCCAAAGTGCCTTAACTTCGAGGATTTTTGCCACATCAAAGTCCGGTTTAGCACGAGCAGGATCCATGGCGGGACCAGCACCTGGCAGAATGAAAAGCGAAAGTTATTGGACGGTACTAGGAACGGGCGTTCAGACTCCCAAAGGAACATTGACTCAGCAATCAGCTGTTAGTCGGTTCTCACATTTAGATTCAGAATGATTCATATTAGTACTGCTGTTCTTCTTCAAACTGTTTCATGCTTGGAGTCATACACATGCTCATATATACATCATCCTACTCGTGCAGCACTTGAGAAGAACACGATACTGATTGTAACAGGTACATGCGGTTTTGGGTTGAAGTTTGGGAGTTGTTTGGGAAGACTCATGGAGAAGAGTAAAGTGCTACTTGTCTGCAATGTTACCCCACAAAGGGAGTGTCCCGTGCATGCTGATGCTGATCATGCTGCTGCTTCTTCTTGGGGATAGAGTTTGGTCTTTAATCATACCTTGAACTTCGTACATAAGAACCGCCAACAAAGCACTCAGTCTGGAGGTTCAGGTAGAGGTCAGAGTTGCCACAGGAGGATCGGTTGATAGTCCCACCCGACCGTTCATCTGCAGTATCCACCAGAAACCAGAAGCCGCTGGACTTGCGCAAATGTCAAATAAGCTATGCTTAAAAAAACAGCACGATGCAGAACAAGAAAATAAAGGATCTGCCACACCCCATTCAGTACCCTTGGACTGAAATCTCTATCCCCAACTTTGGCTTGCATGGCATCTTCCATCAAACTTGGAGGGGCCATTCATGAGAAGGTTTGTGTTCACAAAGCTTCAAGTATGTTTAGTAACTAGAAGCTACCAGGTGGAGGCCATCGCTATTAGGTTGGAGGCCATCGCTACGAACGTAACAAGAAAGCTTGCTAGTAACATCTAGTGACACTAGTGTTCATGTTCAGTCATAGTTTCCATGACTCCCAGCCTGAGAGCCGCGCCATCATCTCTATCACGAAGGGGTCATGTTGCGACTGAGTCACCTGGTAAGGACGAGCCACAGCAGCCAGGATAAGGATTATCAAACAAGTGTTGTTATCCCGACACAGGTCCGACAGTGGGTTTAGCAACTCAACGAGGCCTAACCGCTAACCGTTAAACTCTATCATGTGGCTGGAAGTTTCACACACAACGATCACCACCGTACCCATCCGGACCATCCACCGAAAACCATGTGGCTCCCCACTCTCTGCCCGGCAGACTCTGCCCAGACACCATCATTTCAAACTCTTGGACACCCATCTTGCGTTTCTCCAGCGGATCATAAAGGTCCAGCTTCTCCACTCTTTTGTATGCTTCATCCATAGAAAGCTCCTGAGGGTGAGGGTCGAACGTGTGAGGCATTGTGTCTGAACTGGATCCATGGTCGAATCGCTTTGAATATATAGTGTAAACTTTGACGGGCCATGAAATCTGTCACAGGATTCCTGCTCGTGATTGTGGAGGTGCCCCCAAGATCCCCCAAGAAAGCGCCCTGCGTCTCCTTGCCATCCAGCTGCATTTTCACCATTTCCTGGGGCGTCTTCAATCAACGAACATTGGTCATTGTCAGTGGTCCCACCAAATCCCTCCCAAAGCACAACAAAGGAGGACCGGTGAATAAAGAGTGCTTTTTGAAACATGTTGATGACTCTAGATAGCTAGATAGACGTTTCATTGTCGGGCCCCCAACCAGTCAACGTCCACGTGCAGGGCCCGGTTGTAACCCTCTCAGTCAAAATCCCCATCCGCTAGCTGTCTTGCAAGTCCGCGCAGCATATCAACCAGTCCCAAGCTAAGGGTGGCAACATGGTGAACAAGCTGGACAAAGGACAAAAGACTCAAGAGGAGCAGGTAATGTGAAGAGCAGCAGCTACAGTAGTTGGGTCCTAGAGTTCAAAAGTTATATAAAACCCAAGCCTTAGAAGCCTAAGCGTGGACAATGCCTACTATTACTACGAGACACCTTGGCAGAAACAGCTCGAGAACCCTCCTTGGCTTTGCTTTCTTTAGCGCTTAGCAGCCTCAAGGCGCCCCTCAAATGGGGCAAGGGACTGCCGAGTGCAAAACGGAAGACGACCACTTTGCCGTCTTTGCCCAAGTTCTTTTTCAAGGCTCGTCGACGGCACGCTTTGCCAGTTCCTCGACTTCAACAAGTTCGTTGAGGATTTCGTGGACGACCTTCCGGTCATCCTCACACGACACAAGACTGATAGGAACATGTGCAACAGTCGCACAGCAATCAAACCAGTCTCTACGAGTCATGACACTAAATCAATGTCTGTTCCGCGTTTAGCCACAGCAAGCATACAGTACCGACATGCCGACATTCCATTGAACATTGGATGTCCTAATGCATTGCTGATCTTCTGAACGACTAAGCAACTGGAGGTCAAATCGCCCAGTGTTCTCCGAAAGGCGTTAGACTTTGCACTAAGGCCCTAAGGTAACAGAAATAGAATACTAATTTAAGTTTAATTCTAATAGCGAACCTTGTTACTACTAGTAAGGCACCTGTTACTACTAGCGTGGCACTTGTTAATAAGCTAAAGTGCCCTAAAGGACGACAACGAGTGTATTTCTTGTTGCAGCTCTGGCAATAAGGACAAAGGACGCTGAGGGCGATTGAGACATCTGTGTACAATTGACAACGGACAAGCTCCATTGATGGGACTTTATAAAATCCATTGTCTTTAGAAACATAAATCCACTGTCCATGCAGCACTATATTAGGACCTTTGGGAAAGTCTGTGCTGTTGCGCGGGCAAGTATTCTACTTAACTTATTGGTCCTGCTTTGGCTCATCCTCTTCTTCTTCCCTGCACATGAAAAAAGACTAATGATTCTGAGAAGCATGCTATGTGCAACAATTCCTGCTTCGAATGACTGGTCCATGCAGCCAAAATACTGTACAATACAAGTATATATATATACAAAACAAAAGAACAAGACCAAGAGATGGTCTTCCTCACAGTGCCTCACTACCGCATCCATATGGCTAGCCATGTGACTTATATACTGAACATCCAAGACCCTCGCAGCTCTGACCCAAACTGTGCAAATCCCGCTTTAGGAGCACCACCATGACTGCCAACAGCGCTGCCGCCCCGGCGGCAATCGCTGCCAGAGGTTTCCAGGACAGTGTGGGCAAGGAGGGCATGGCCTCAAAGCAGTCCATGGTAAATCATAACAACAAACACATGCTCTTTTCACAAAGAAAGAATCTTCTCTGTTCCTGCCCTAGTTGTTGTGGGGCAGGGGCGTCCGCAAGACTGACGATCTTGCATGCGGCCGAAACGACACCTAATCTGTCGGCCCTCATAGACACAGCTTCAAATCGGGGCTCATATATGTTGTGAAGTTGTGCATATCCTATAACCAGTAAAATGGATGATGATGGTTAGTAAAGGCATGTAAAGGCCTTTCTCTAAAACCGTGATAACTGTTTACCGACTATTACAGGTACTTAGTAGGACAGACCCCATCCCCCAAACCATGCCTGTTCAATCATTGAACATAAGGCATCCAACAAGGCAGGGCTCCAGTGCAACTTTGACATTCCGGCTGGTGGGAGTATTGAATCCAACTGTACCTACTGAAAAATGACGAACCGATACCGATACCATCGCCCACCGATTCCAACCATCCCAATCTCGACTGTGCCTTGCAGCTAGAAAGGCGGCCCAAGCAGCCAAAACTCTTGGCAAGGCTCTCGTTCTTGGACACAGTTGTTTGGTCTGTGACACTTTTCGGGGTAGAAGTAGGATGGAAAGTGCAAGCGGTTGGTTTGCTGGTGGAAGTGTCAGCATATTACGAATCTCAGATTGTTTGAGCCACTGTCAGAAGTGCTGAATGGAGGGATCCTGCGAACCGTAACTCATCAGTAAGCAGGCATGATAAGACATGATTTAAATATATATATATATTGATTATATAATATATAATATAATATATTGGATAGAATATGGTGCAGTAAGTACGGTAAGTCTTCGATTCCACCCGGTATTCTCAGACTTCAAAGCATTGAATACTATCGACACATGTTGTGGGACATCTTCGTCCAGGAACGTTCGTCGCCTACTTGCATCTACTTGCAGAGTTTCAAGCGAGACCCTCCATCTTCTCCCGATTCTGGCTTCCGCTACAAGAAGGAAGCAACATGTCAAGATCACAGACATTTGACGGTTAACGTGGGCAAAGATTTCACGATCCGTGGATGCCTCATAATCTCGAGACCATCCCGCAGAATAATTCGCCACATCTTTCAGACTTTCAGCCTCAAGTGAATTGTAAGTGGAATTGGAGGTGAACAAACATATCCACCAGGTGTCTACCAAGGAAGCCATGCTGATTTTGATCAATATGTTCCACTGATACGGTCCTGAATGTTTTTCTCCCGACAAAACCGATAAATATGCGACGCGTTTGAGCAATCGACCCTTATTCGAGCTTCCAAACAAAGCAACAACGCAAGCACGAAGCGGTTTCCGAATGCCGAAACGCAGCACAAGTAAAGCCACCCACCACAGTTCTTGGATGGGTCTTCAGAAAGAACTCTTCCGCTATCTCGATCCAAGCATTCGTGGCCGCAATGAGTTGCATTGGCGTTAGGCCTTTAGGTCTTGCTAGTAGTGCCCAGAAAAGACTCGAGGCAGGTCCATGGCTTTTGAACCAGAAAGGAAAACCGACGATAATTGTTCAAGACAAATGGAACCTGCCAAGGTGTCTCAGCATCAGCATCCAAACTTGGCGTAAGATCGGGAGACAACGTAGGAATGAAGTTTGGAGACCAGAGTTAATTGTCCCATAATAATTTACCCATGTCTTTTCTATACCAGCCTAGTCATGTCAGTTAGTTGGTCAGTTGGTTAGTTAGCTAGTTCCTTTGAGTTCATGCTCATCCCACTTCAGGATTCAGACAAAAATGGTATTGAGATCGCCAACTCTCTCCCTCCCGCCCTTGCATGTAGAAAATATGATCAGCATGTTGTGTTCCTCCAAGTAAAGGGTGTACCCTGGCTGTGGATCAAGATTGGCCGGTCCAAACTGACCTTGCGAATCTGGGACTACGGCTGCTAAAAGCTGCAGCCCTTTGCAATCCCTTCGCAGGAAAAAGGATATGTCTTCAGAGTGATCATTGCGGGTCGCAACCGTAGTACAGACCTGTGAGAGATTCTTTCTAAGGTCACAGTTCATGTTTCAACCATTCATATCAAACATTGCTCCCTATTACCTTGATTGTGATCTACCAACCAAGAGGTGAGGTGCTGGCAAACTTCTGTACTTCTTGTGCTAAATGTCACTCATTGCTGAGAAAATGGATCTATCATTAAACATGATGTATATATGTTAACCAGCTGCCAGGTGAGAAGGTATTCTGCTTCACTTGGAGGAGCCAGCATAGCTTTGGGCTTCATCCACAAAGTACAGAACGTTTTCCTGGTGCTGGCTGGGAGAAATTTCCAGTGAAGAAAAGTGTCATTGATACTAAGTGCAGTATTGTCCCTCCACAATCCATTGGGCAACGTGAAAAATACAGTAATTGTGTTGGATGTTGTTTTGGCGGAAGGAGTCTTGATTGTTCAGGTTCGCTTGAGTTGCTTGACACTGCACGTGCTGGGGAAAGGAAGCACGACTTCATGACTTTGGCTCTTCAAGCAAGGGCTGCCTGATTTCTATGGCCATCATCCAACTACACACTCCAGTATCCTTTGACAAATTTGAGACAAAGCATTTGCAGTAAATTGATGGCTCTTCTTTGTCAGCTTGAAATCAGCGGCGTGCCTCTGGCGTTCCTTGTAGCACACCATGGCCAAGGTTCAAAATGTGCCTGTTCGTCAGGACACAGCTAGGGTATGAGACAAAATACTGCCTTGGGTCCAACTACAGCGAACCCATTCCAGAGCTGCACAAGGTCTATAATTGAATGCACATTCAAACTGCGCAAACCATCAACTGTGCAAATAGTGTCGGCAAAAGTATGCAAGCCTGTCCTAGAATATGAATGATATATATATATATATTATGAAAGCATCTGTTGGCCAAGGTGTTCAAAGTTCAAATAATCTCTGTTAATTACACTACAATCCTAGGTAGCACCTTGATCTTGAATTGATTGATCATCTCATGGTCAGTATGGGCGACGGCATCCAAGCCTTCCAGGACCTCCAGCTTCATCAATGACTGCTCGAACGGCCTGAAGCACGACGTAAGCGAATCTGAGCATAACCAACCCGTGCGTAAAGGTCATTGGTTCAAGGACAAATATGCTCACAAAAACAGCAACGAGAGCGTGCGCTTTCATTCAATTCTTACTGGTGACAGTCATTAGGGTGGCCTTGCGAATGTGATCCTCCTCTCCATATCTCAGGAGGAATGGGTCCACCTCAAGCACTTGCAGCCCGGCAAGAACCCAATCAAATCAAGAAGCAATCAAACTCGGAAAGGCAGGTGAGAATTTGAACATGAAGTCATAGAAAAATCTTTGCCCACTGTTCTATCTGATTCTATCTTCCTACGTTAACTACTAAAAGAATCAGTAGATAGGCAAATGTGTGCAGCTGCACAACCGGTTCAAACACAAGAAAGAACACACTGGAGGTCGCAACATCCGAGCAAATGGCTAGTGCTTGACCCAAACAAAAACTATTGTATGGCCCGCTCTTACTCAAACATGGGTGCTGCTCACAGCCTGTCTCAATCAGCAGTCACCAGCAGTAGCTGCAAAAATCAACATCAAATAAAGTCACTAGGTGCCGGGTCTTAGCAGGAGCCCGTTACAATTTGCTTAAAGATTTAAAGCATAGGCATAAGCCAAATGCAAAAATATGCCTCTACCGTCTTTCAATTGAAACAAGAATGAAGAACTATATTGAGTGCCATTCTTGTTGAATGCCTGGTCCCCAGCACCGCGGTCACTTTGAATTCGTTGAGTGCCCAGCATTGCCCTGGACAACCAGCCGGCGTTCAGGTCCTTCAAAGTAGGTTTACTGTTCGAAGCTGTCGGTGGGGGATTCAACGTGATGATCGTGTTGCTTGAAGTCTATTTTGCAACGTGACACCTATTTTGCTTGTCAACACACATTACAAGGATGAGGGAGTGCTCCACAAGTGATGGTGCAACTCGGCTAAGAAGCCAAAGTCGCCATGCCCTGCTCAACCCACAAACATCAAGGAAGCAAGCGTCCTGCGTGATTGTGCGTCTCCACGACCTCTGCAGCATCTTTCATTCGCATGTGCCTTAGACAAGCCAGTGTTCGGACCATTCACATCGCTTGATGCGGCTGAAAACACAAGACGCTTGCATAGGAATTCAAACAGACTGAGCGAGCAGAAACAGGTGTTCGATCTTTACAGCTCTACTGTAACAGTAAACGGTTTGCAAGGAAGCTTCTAGTTATTAGAAAGCTTTATTGTCACTAAGAGGCTTCGAAAACATAACAAAAAGCTTTCTACAGGTGAAACGATTCCCAAGGAAACCAATAAACACACCAAAGTGGGGATCGCCACGTCCAAACCTAGTAGCAACTCTTGACCTGTCCGAATGTTGTCGAAACTTCGTGGTCTGGGACAACTCCCTGCAGCCTGTGGGCGCATCAACGCCGATGACATCTATGTGTCCAGCGAGCATCTTAACCTTGCGACAGCATGAAAGAGCCGATAAAAGGTTGTCTTGTAAGAAATTGCGTCTGTGGGCCTGCGCGCCAAGGTTTGACTCAAATCAGCCATGTGCGAGATCTCCCGATAATCAAGATCCGTATAGTCTGCTTTAGTCTGCTGGGGCAGTGTTGAAAAGATTTTGGCCCTTGTTTCAGCTCTATTCTGGAATAACTGAATGACTAACAGACTACCATGAAAATCTCCAGACCAGGCTCCATCCCCCGTAACTCGAAAACGCCGTTGGGTAGCTGTCATCGCTTCAGTATCCTAAATTGTTCATCCAAAGCTGCCTATGCAGTTTGGGCTGCAATTTGATGAGTGCCTGACCTATCATATCTCCTGGAAACTAGCGGAGATAATGAATCACCGGCAACAAATAGATGTACAATGATATACAGTAATTAGTAGTCGACAGTAATTGTAAGTGCGCTGCGCAGTGTCTCGTCCCTGCTTGAAAGCAAACCTGGAAAGCATTGCGGTATGGACATCTGCCTGGTCCGAGAAGTACGGAGAGCCACCGTTCGCAAAGTAAATGATTGGGACGTCAGGACAAGCCTGCAACGGAAAGATCCGCCCACCATCAAATGTTGGATAAGAATGATAAGATTCACAGGCACCAGAGCACAAATCGGGCAGTGCCTAATCCTTTTAGCATAAGAAATGGTTCAGCACAGACACTTTCGTTTCAGCAGTGATTCTATATCTGCAGGGACCATACGATAAGACATGACATAGCACATGTTTGTTTGATATGGGCCCATGTGTGACCTTCCAGCTGAGCATTACCTTAATTTGGACTCGAGTGACTGGATTCGCTCTTCGTGGATTTGACAGCTCTTCACAAGATTAACAGGAGTCTGGGTGGAGACTTTCGGGAGTAGTGCCAGTGCCAGTGGAGTCACTTTGCTTCAGGACCTCTAGAACCTCTTCCAAGCACCTAAAGAGTGGAGCAGAAAAAGAATGTTCAAGATTCACACTCACGCTAGACAATTTTGCCAACGAGCAGATGTGCCCCCTGTCCCCCTGTTACACCCTAAGGCACTAAGGCACCCCTAGACCATCTCCGAGCCGCGAAACTCCAGGCCTTCCGTAAGGTTTGCGCCACCTCCGGAGGGTCACAAAAGCACATCACAGAAGGTGTCATGCCGCAAGCTCCTTTATCAACGTTGAGGAACTCCCAACAAACCACAGAGGTTCAACGTTGATTTTACGAAGTCGACTGTGTCAGGCCATGAGAACAAAATGAAACTGACATCTACCATCTATATAATGTATGTGTTTACGTTTAAGTTTAACTATGTGTATGTAAATATACATCTAGAGTAAGTGTGTATATACTGTATTTTTATATGTATATTTAATCACAGCCGCCAGTCTTTTTCACGCGTTGCAGCCAGTTTGTCTGAAATCGAAAAGCTCGATGGAAACATACGATTGAAACAATAACCTCTCGGGGCCCCGACACCCCTCGACTTCCGCCAAACCAGGAAGAAGGGGGTGCCCCCCCTGTGCCCCTCATGGCCGCAGCCGCCAAACCGGCGCTCCATGAGCCCGAACACTTGAGAGGGACTACCTTGGACAACCTCCACTTCCCAAAGGTAGTCATTGAGGGTTTTCAATCTCTCCCATAACCCTCGAAACGACGAAAAAGGACAGGTTTTTCGGACAAACCCCACAACACAGGGTGGGAGGGAGGGCTTTCTTAAGCCCCAATGCTACGGTGAAAATATAACTGACTCTGTGATTAATCATGGGGTCATGAGATCAATCACAGCCGCCAGTCTTTTTCACGCGTTGCAGCCAGTTTGTCTGAAATCGAAAAGCTCGATGGAAACATACGATTGAAACAATAACCTCTCGGGGCCCCGACACCCCTCGACTTCCGCCAAACCAGGAAGAAGGGGGTGCCCCCCCTGTGCCCCTCATGGCCGCAGCCGCCAAACCGGCGCTCCATGAGCCCGAACACTTGAGAGGGACTACCTTGGACAACCTCCACTTCCCAAAGGTAGTCATTGAGGGTTTTCAATCTCTCCCATAACCCTCGAAACGACGAAAAAGGACAGGTTTTTCGGGGCTTTCCACGTCCCCCTGGTCTGGGCGCCTTCCGGGGCCCAGGCTCAAGGATTGGGTGCTTCTGGTACAAAGAAAGAAATGGCCGCAATTGCGAATTAGGGACAGAGATCTCGGATAGCTGTGCTAATCCGTCGTTGAGGTATATACGTGCCGTTTTCGCGGCTCCCCAACGTCCTTGGACTAGTAATCTATCAAAGCTACCGTGGTGCTGAAAGAAGAATGTAGCCCCCCCCCTACGGAGGGAATAAGGGCGGTAGGCAAACTCTTGAAGTTTCAGCCCTTCTATGGCACGGTTAAATAAATTTCGCCAAGCATGGGGTTTGATGGTGAGGAAATCATGTGGCTTAGCCAAGCGTTTCCAACTATACAGGCCTGGAATAACAGAGGATTCATGGATGGTAATGCTTTCAGCCGCCCCTTGGCGGGCTCCAGACTTGGTCATGCCCAAGGAGATGACGGCTGGGCCTTTCGGTGTAGTGAGGTAAACATCTTTAGCGCGGAGACTTAAAAGTTCGCCCGTGCGCAACAAGCCAAAAAAGGCGACACGGAGGGAAAGGCCAAACTCAGGACAGTCTTGCAGTACGCTCCACCCACAGAGGGCGTTGAGCAAAGTGAGCGTCAACGGCGGCGCCCGGTTCGGAATTTCCGCGGAGTTCCAAGCTTTCATCAGCCGCCAGCTGCCTGGGAGCTTCTTCTTCAAGCTCGGTTCATAGTCTTGAAGCGCTGCAAGGGCATTGTTGGCAACCGATTTCCCTTCTCCAGAAGCCCATAAGAACTCCAAGTAGTCCGACACTACATTATCCATCTGGGAGGCTTGGCTGGGCAAGCGAAGGCCTTCCCGTGTCAACCAATCTAAGAATTGGTGCAATGCTTGGTCATAGCGATGTCGAGTTCGTGGCTGGACGGTCAAATCCTTCAACTTTCCTAAACTCTTGCGTACTTTTTGTCGTTGTTGTTTGCTGCGGCCATCAACTATCTTCTTCGTGCTTTTAGCCATCCCTTCCGAACCGGCCGGCGGGACGGGCGGTCCGCCGGGTTTTGCTTTGTATCAATGTAGCCCCAGGCTACATGGAGTCCGCTAGCCAACAACAACGCACTAATTTTTGCAAGAGTTCTTCTGAGTTTGCGACTACTCGACCGTCCACGTGACAAGGCATGGAGGACAACAAGCGAGTCAACCAAGTGCAAGCATTTACGACCATGCTCCTGAAGCTCCTTGATGCGCCAGACCAACGCTGTTTTCACCGCCCTGAGTTCCAGGGCGTTGATATGTTCTGTCTCTCCAGTCCAGCGCCATCCGACAACATCACGCCAACGCCACAACTTTCCGGGGATAGATGCCCTTAGTCGGTGGTACCGAGCCGGGATGTCAGTTGCTAACTGGAGGAGAATGTCTTCTCCCTTGACGGAGACCTGACCCAGAAGTTTTTGCACTAGTCCATAGGTTTCTTGTCCATATGCAGTGCTGTGGCGCAAGGGAGGACGCATCAACAAGCCTGCCATGTTAGGGCATCGGCCGGGCGTGAGCGAATTGACAATGTCCTGGACTGTTTTCACTTCATTCAACCCCAAAGTTGCAAAAAGGCTATGCAAGAGACAAGTTACAACCGGCACCGACCAACTGTTGCCCAACAATGTCAGACGGAGGTCATTGCAGCGGGTGGTTCCTGTTTCAGATTTGGGAAGACACTTGGCAGTGTACTGGAAAGGAAAACCAAGGATCGCCTCGCGCTCAACAATGGAAGGAAGTCGCACGTCTCCTTTTGAATTTGTGACCGTGTTCTCCCACCGATATTGGTAAGGGGGAAACCTGTGTTGGTCAGCACGCCAACGGGCGACAGCTTCGGGGGGGCACAGCGCAAGTCCCGCTGGTTTCCGTCCTGGAGTGGGTGAAGGACGTGAGGTGGTGAACGTAGGCAGGCTGCTGGCTGATGTAAGTTTCCAACCAGGCTCTAAGAAGTCACGCTCATCAATCTCACCTGCAAAGCGGATGGTCCCTGCAAGAGGTAGGCGATGGGATTCCCCACGAAAGATGGAGGCTCCTTGCAAATCCCTGGGCTCCCAGTTGAACCAGTAAAGCCGGGGGCGCCGACACAACGACAAGCCAGCTGAGTCAACCAACCACGGGTCCATATCATAGGCCTGCGACATGACCTTACAATCCTCGACATCCATGGAGGCTACGTTCTCAACAAGCGTGAAGACCGGACACCATGAGAAAAACCTCTTCAAGAGTCGCTCGACGCGCGGGACATGGGAGAACAAACAAGAACGCACGTCTCGCAACGCCCCCCTCCGATCTGTGTTTAACCCTGAGACCCCTTGACACGGGGGTCCAGCGCCAAGGAGGACCGCACAAACACCTGGAAACCTCAAGCTCCAGCTACTGACCTCATGCTCCTCAATGGACTTGACCTCCTCAATGCCAACAACCTCCGGGAACCAGCTTTCGACAACTCTGCGGGCCTCCGGTGAGATCTCCGCCGCAACATAGCCTGCGACCGGCACCTGTAGGGCGTCCACCGCAATGCGAAGAGCTCCAATGCCATCAAACAAGGACACCACCAAGATCGCGCCGACTTCGTCCTGGGAGATCACATCTCCCCTACAACTGGCTAAACTAGCGGCCACTCCGTAAGGGCTAACACTCTTCGACACGCACAAGCCACCGCCAGTGGTGGAGGCATCGCTGGCCGTCACCTGCTCTGATATCGGCGTCCGAAAGTCCATGTACGCTAACGGGGTCAAGGCGACAAATCGGAGTATCTCATGCTCAACCTCAGGGCCTAGATTTGCTCGTTGTGTGGGCTTGAGCTTGTCCAACTCGACCACACGCCTCCAAATTGCATTCAGACCTGACAACAGTGGTCGCCTGAACATAGCAATGTACACGAAACCTCCTCCGATCACCTGGAGCTCTCGCTGCGAAGCCTTCCCCTTGATCACTGCCTCACAAGCAAGCTTCACATACCTCATGACTTTCTCGGGCTTGGGCCCTGCTCGTCCTAGCTCGCCATCCACCCAAGCGCCCTGAACCTCTGCTCTGACTGATTGCATTACTGCCTTTTTTGGGTGCCGGGGGAGTCCAAGGGTCTCGTACGTCTGTCTCACCGCTAGAGTCCAGGCGGAGGGCGTCCCAGCTAACATCCCCGCTAACGTCCTGTCCACCTTCTTCAGCTCATCATAGTTGTCAAGGTAAACCCTGAACAGATGGGGTGCACAACTAGAAGGGCGGTCTCGTCTAATCTCCTGATGTCCTGAGGCCAGCCTTGCATCACCTTTCAGAGCCTGATTGATCACTCTCCTATGGACGTGCTGCGCGATGGCCACGGAGTTTATGAACCATATCGGCAACACCTGTGTGACCAAATGCCATCCTCTGCCTGCAAACCCCTCTGGGAGAGCCTCCTCTGGGACCTCCCGTCCAAACCCCATGTACTTCCACCAGCTAGCCGGAGTCCGGAACAAGTAGAAAAAGCACCGGATGTCTTCCGACGAAGTCACCAGCAGTTGATTGTCATCAAGCACTATCGACGACATGCCTATCACACTCGGTAGAGTTGAAGTGTCTCCTACCAGACTTCGGCAGCATCCATTTGTAGGTACCAGGTTCATGATCAACCTACATACTTCAAAAATGTTTCCGGATGTATCAGTGGCCTGCTCCTGCTTGCTAACAGCAAACAGTCCGTTCAGCAAGGGACGATCTCCTATATGATGCAACTCACTGACATGCATGAGCCGACAAACCCCCCGTCGCACCAGCCCCGAGCAGACTTCCGCCCAGTGGCAGGCCTCCACCATAATGCTTGGCGTCTTTCCCAGGTGCTGATCCTGGGGCGGCAAAAGAAAATCCTCAAAACGCTGAACATAAGCCAGCGTTCCCCCTTCACAGAAATCCTCCAGGTTGAGGCTGCCTACTGCTTCTGGGAATGCGGCTTCGATCATCCTCCAATCGAAACGACGAGCGACCTGGACGATCTCCCCCGAGTAATCCACGGAACGGTTTTGGAAGAATTCCCCAAACTCAAGGTCCGGGATCTCACAACCTCCTAGGTCAGAATCCTCAACCACTTTCTTCAACCTCTCAACCAAAATCAAACGAGTCTTGTCTTCCCTGTGCCTCTCAACTGTCTTTGTCCCATACAATGAATTCAATGCTTGCACCAATGCATCTGCACAAAACAAGGGGGAGCTAGAGGTCTCCAACGAGGACGGAAGGGGCAAGGGGAACAAGTCCCCCTTGGTCTTGCTGCAACGCGTGTACATCTTCTCCTGCACCTTCAACGCCTCTAGGAGGACCCTCCCAAGCTCCTCAAAACACAAGTCCTTTTTTCGACACGTCATGGCGAGGTTGTGACGACACTCCTCAAATGCTTGCCGTCCGCTTGCATCTGACGCCATCCGTCTCAACCCACTCTCTCGTGGGGAGGTATAGGTCGTCATAGCAGCTCCTCTCACAGCACCTTCAGACTCCTCTACGCGGTGCCTTGAGTGCTGGGAGTCCTGCTCCCTTTCAACCACGCACGCAGTCTGCCCAACATCATCAGCGCTCTGTATCCTCACTGCCTGACGCTGGGAGACCTCTTTCTCCCTTGGAAAACTGTCTTTCAACCTGCCCTCTTCAGCCCTCATATTCAAGCCCTTCTTTTCACTCTCCTCCAACAGCCTCTCTATTGCCTCCTCATCCAAGACGCCCTCTGCATCATCCAGCGCACCACTCCTCAACGCTCCAGCCTCTTCCGCCTCATCTGCCTTTTTTCTTGGATCGTTTCTCACACCTCCTTTGGAGTCTCTCTTGCATCCTCGTCTACTCATTTTTCTTTTTTCCCTTTCCTTTTTCTCTCTTCCCCTTGTCACCTTTTCCTTTTTCTCCTCCAGGTGTGTAACGATCCTTTCCTTTTCCAGCACCTTCACCTTTTTCTCGCCCTCCTGAACCACTGGACGACCCATAGGGCCGCTGGGAGGCGAGTCGGTCTCTTAACTCCTCCCTTGCCAGCTTGGCGGCTTCTTGTCCTTCAGGGCCTTTGCTTAGGCCAGCTGCTTCAGCACTGACTAGTTCCAGCTGTCTCGCAACTGTCCAATGCCCTCCTCGGATCTGCTGATCGAGGGCCTTGATCCTCTGAGCCAGCAAATCCAGCGCACGTGCAGGATGTCCACGAAGGAGCAAGTCGGCCCCCTGCGAAAGGGTCAGGAGCTCTTGGCTCATCGATGGAGAACACAAGGCTTGCATCTCCAAGCGATAGTACTGTGAAAAGATCGGGGGAAGGCTCTTCCGATCCACAGAATACAGACTACCGCTCTGGGTCAGCAGGGACTCCTTCATGTTCGCCACTGTCTGCGAGGCCAGGCTTCCGGGATAGCGGCGTGTCAAGCGTAGCGCTCTCTTGCGCTCCTCAAACAAGCCTTCACCGAACTCCTCATCATCCGATTCGGTGGACGAGCTGGAGTCACTTGACTCTTCACTTGACGAGCGCTTCCTCTTTTTTGAGCCCTTCCCTCCAAGGCGTTTGGCCTTTTTCAGCAGCCTGCTGCGGGCCTCAGCATCCGGGTCCAAGCAAGTCCCTTCGTACAAGGCTGACAATGGCTTCTGCCCACGCTCCATTAATGCACCGCCATCCTCATCTCCTGCACCTTTCTTGGCGCTCTGTTCCTTCTCTGCCTTCTTCGTCTTCTCTTTGCGCTTCTTCTTCTTCTTTTCTTTTGCCTTCTTCTCACTGGACACACTGGGAGACCTTTTCTCCCCTGCCAAACCTGCTTGCCTCTCCTCATGAAGCGTCCTCAACTTGGCCAACTCATCATGCCGCGGCCTGCTCAACTCAGCCTCTGCTGCTGGCCGTACATCACCTCCATCATACTGGACCTGCCACGGCTTCGTCTCTCCATCAAGCAACCAGTACCCAGCCGCATGGATGATGTCAGGTCCTGTCTCCTTTTGCCCACAATCTGGGCCACAGACATGGAGCTGGAACACACGCTTCTGGGGGTCCGCCAAGATGTCCATCATGTGCTCACTTTGGGCGCCCGTTGCACGGAACCTCAAGAACTCTTCGTCCTTCCCGAGGCCTTCCACATAGCCTGCCAGCTTGATGTGCCCCTCATAGTACGACGCTTGAGCTAGTTCTATGCGTCCCAGCGTCCTCAACTGTAGGGCGGCCAGATCTCTGAACCAGTGGAGCACTTCCACTTTCTCCTCTGCTCCTGCCTTCGCGGCTGGCCTCCGCCGTAGGGCTGGGGCTCGGGCTGCTGGCCGAGCACGAGGGGGCATTATCTTCGACGGTTGAAGAGCTCTTGTTTTGCCCTTCGAGTCACCCCCTTATTCTTTCCAGCCCACCACCTCGGGTGATTGCTGTAGGGCACCCTGCCTATCCAGCCTGGGCCTTGTCGGGCTGCCGGTCTTCTCGGGGGCCTCACTGGCGGGGCACGGACCGGCGGCTGCCGCACCGGCGGCGGAGCTGGCGGGGGGCCCGGAGGCGTATGGGGACTCCGAGGCCTGGCCGGAGACTTTGGCCTGGGTGCCTCACCACGTTTGGCTTCCCTCACTCGAGGTCCCGTGACTGAGCTGCTGCCTGATGGGGTCCGCTTCCTCCTCCGATCTTTTTCCTTTTTCTCCTTCTTCTCACGCCGCCTTCTTTTCTTTTCACGGCCCCGGGAACTGGGAGAACTGCTGGATCTCTCCCTTCTTCGCCTCCTCCTGGACTTCTCCCTTTTTGCTTTGCCGTGCTCCTCCGACTCAACTGCCACCTCCTCTTCACCGGTCAAGGGATCACTTCTCCCTTTGCGGGTTGTCGGGACCTTTGTCTCAGGTCGTTCAACCCGAGGCTCCGGGATGCCGTGGCTTGGTCTGGGGATTCGGACTGTCTGGGAGCTGTATCCTCTGCTGGCGCTCCCCTGGGCTGTCGCTGGATTGGGTGGAGGTGGTGGCAAAGGTAACCTGCTGGGCGCACTGCTGGATCCGCTGGGGCGCACTGGAGTGGCGGGGTGCTGGTCTCTGGTGGCCCTTGGGGGCTGAGGGTCTCTGGTGGTCTTGGCTGAGGCTTCAACGGGTCTGTTGGATGTCCTAGGGCTGTCACTTTTCACGGGCTCTTTCTCTTCTCGCTGGGGCTTCTCCTGGGGCTTGTCCTCCTGACTGCTCTTCTTCTCCTTAGCTGCTTTTTCTTTTGCAGTCAAGCCTTTGATCTCGGTGATCCAGTCCTGCAAGAGGCTGAAACACCCTTCCAGAAAGACGACGGCCGACTCGTCTTTCCCTGGAGGTATCACGTTCCTTAGCGACACCCCCAGCTGATATGCTTTGCGGCACGGACCGCAGGTAGCCACCGATCGATCCCTCACAACGAAGTGGTGGCACCTATCGCAAACTGGGAGAGGAGGGCTGGCCTCCTCTCCCATCCAACACCTTTCTTAAGCCCCAATGCTACGGTGAAAATATAACTGACTCTGTGATTAATCATGGGGTCATGAGATCATACATATGGTGACTGTATGTGCAAATATATATATATATATTAGATATTAGAGAGAGGTATATACACACTGTACACATCAAACACGTCGAAAACAGCTGCTTGGCTCTTCCACCATTTCAATAATACCCAAGGGGCAATGAACTCTCAACCTTTACAGTACCGGGAAGGAAGGGCCTTTACGGCACAGGGCGCGGCAAAGCGTTTCCAGAGCTCTGGAGTCAGGCAATGAGCCCAAGACCTCAGGATTCAAAACAACTGAGTAGAACCAAAGAAGGCCCTTTAGAGATCAGAAACAAATTTTCCTTGGTCAATTTTTTTCTTTATGTCTACTTGCTCCCTAGTAGCGTCCTTGCTCCTAGTAGTAAGGCCAGGAGCCCCTAGTAGCTTCTTGTTCCTAGTCTTTTGAATACGTTATATCTTTTTGTTGCTGGTGATCGGAAAGACAAAAGAACAAGGCAACAACCCTCATGGAACCAGAAGTGAACTGACTGACAAAACATGTCTCCATTTCATGGAGCAATCCCTGGCAACGCTCGCACTGTTTGGTTGATGGACGTGACACAAATTGTCTCCACCGCTTGGAAACAAATGTGACTGCCCATAGCCCAGTGGCTCAAAGATCTGGATGCACTGAGCCCCACTCTCCACCTGCATCATTCCAGGGTTGTCCAGGGTTGTAGGAAGAGTTCGATGGATGGGAGCTGGATGACCTGTGCTTCCTGCGTTTCTTCTGCCGGTGAAAAGCATCGATCACTCACCTTCTAAAACTCTCAGAGGTGAGATGGAATGTGGCTTGGAGATAGCGGAAAGGGCACCCACAAAAGTAAGTGTATTCTTGTTTACATCTGACCTGCTATCGGGCTGCCTAGCATCTATTGCTTTGTCTGTAACATTGTGATGATTAACATTTCCAGATATTCTCAGCGGCAGACAGACAGGTGTGTTAGTTAATTAGGTCTTCCTTCCAACTTGTGAATCAAAGGGTTTGTCTATTCACACGCAACACTGACTGACCGTCTTCTGTGCCTGATAAATAGCATAGTTGCTGATGGTGACAGTCATGCGATGCAAGAACTCGTCCACCACCTGCTGCGCAGAACGCTGCTGGACAAATGTAGAGCAGGCTTGCCGCAAAAATCGTTCTGCTCTTTCTTCCACCAAACACATGGTGGACCATACATGACTGATACAAGAGGCCACCAAGTATCCATACATTGAATCCAGAAGGTGTTACATCCACACGACTATCGTGTTTCAGGCTCTTCGCACAATACAATAGTTTTCAGGCCACTTCCAGTAGGTCAGATGTCATTTCAAGCCTCTGGCTTGCTGAACATCCACTTTTTGAAGAGCGCCGCCTCCTTTGTGCTCCCCGCCTGCACTGCGAAAAGGTTGATAAAGGCTGGCATCGCTTCAGATAATTTATGCGTCTCAAACTCACACGGTCGGTCAAAGGAGGGTTTAAATCTTGATTGTATTTGTTGTATATTATTGTATATCCGCCGACCCCTGCTTAGCCTTTGCCTAAGCGGGGCGGCGCCAGGGACACCGGAGGGTGGAACGGGTGGCAGTGCAAACGAAAGCCCCAGCATGCCACGTTAAGCAGCCACCCCCGCCTTCAAAGCCCTACTGCGTCGGCATCACTCCTGCACTGACCAAACAAAGGCCGCAGCTTGGCTCAGAAAGCTTTTTCTATGGGCTTCCGAAGGCAACGTTAGACACCCACGGGCCCCGCCCGCAAACGTCCCTGCAGGCCGTATGCGCGCCTGCGAACCGCGCTGGGGGTCGTTTGCGCGCCCGCAAACCCTCCTGAGGTGCGGACAGTGCCGTCTGCCAGGCGTCAAACCCTTCCCGGGACCTCTGGCCGCACTCCTGCGCTGCAGCTATGCCGGCCAAAGGCCGCAGCTCGGCCCAGACTTCCGAAGGCAACGTTAGACACCCACCGGCCCCGCCTGCAAACGTCCCAGCAGGCCGTTTGCGCGCCTGCGAACCCCTCTGGGGGCCGTTTGCCCACCCGCAAACCTCTATGGGCTTCCAAAGAAGCTTCTAAAACATAGCAAGCTTTTGAATAGCATCTAATAAGGTATGGGTCCAAAACTATACAAAGGCTTTTCGCCTAGGGTTCCCACAGTAGTGTACTGGGCATCGCTTTGCTTGTACGTCCCACAGTGCTTTTTTGAGCTGCCGGACGCTGTTGCTGAGAGGTAACTGAGGTCCCCTGGCCACAAAGCTGTACAGCAAGCTGGCCATGGCCGTCCTCAGACCGACACGCCGTTGGTTTGTCGTGGCCATCCTGACCCAGTGAGACGGGTCTGAGCCGTTCCTCCACGAAAATGCACATGCAAAAACAACAGTTTAACAGACATGTACGTAGTTCCTTCACGAAAAGAAAACTAGAGACTGGTTCGGTTGATCATGGTTGATCTGTTGATGAGTCTGACTGGTTCATCTTTTCTGAAGATCTGAGCGCTGCTGAGTGCAAAGCCTCTCCTATCTCAAACACCGATGGAAAGGCCTCACATTTCTTGACCAATGACATTTCTTCTTGACGAACACACACTGGCATTCTTTGAGACAAACATGGCCATACTGAACCATACTAACCACTTCGCGGTTTCGCAGCGGGGCTCCAATAGGGACAGGATGGGACAATCGCCTCTATAAGCGTCCCTGGGGCGGTGACTTGCAAAAAGGGTTTGATCTTCTGCAACTGGCTCTTTTGCTGAGTGAGGAGATCTTTGACGTGCTCCTGACACCGGAACCGAAAGAGAAATGCACAAACCCAGCTGTTGATTTTCTGCCTTTTAACCCACACCACACCCTTCTGCTGTTGTCATTGGCTTTGGATCCATCGAATTGATTTGAGCCACGGTCAAAACTTGTTATTACTACTAATCAAGGCTGCGCAAACCCTCCAGATCCAGAAACCGCCTGTGGCCCGGGCCGCAGTCGGTTTTTCCACCCCGTCCACCGCTCCGTCGTCCACCCCGTCCGGCCCCGTCGCGGTCGTCCCGGGCAGTCCTGGGAGCCAGCTCCCCGCCCTTCCGCAGCCTCCGCCGCGAGAGGAGGAGGAGGAGTCCAACCGCGCATGCGCCCCGAGAGGCGATCCGGTGGTACGGAGAGGAGCTCCGCTCCGTGTGGA
Organism: Durusdinium trenchii; assembly: GCA_963970005.1. NCBI lineage: Eukaryota > Dinophyceae > Suessiales > Symbiodiniaceae > Durusdinium > Durusdinium trenchii. Next base: position 91,786 of record CAXAMN010012681.1, read on the forward strand.
AAGAAAGGTTGAGGTTGAGATCCTGCTCCTGACAGATAAACATGTAGCATGAACATGTAGCATGCAATTGACTGTATCTATAGGATTCGACAAGCATGTCAAGTGTTTTTGGGTGACAACGTTGAAGGCCGAACAAACTTTGACACCTGCGACAGCTACCACGGTGACAGGCATAGGGAGCATAGGAATAATAAAGACACGCGCCAATACTCAAGGAAGACTATAGTCTGTCCAGTTAGCTGCGTTAGGTGATTCACTCGGCCCAGATCGGGGTCGACTGCAGCATTCTGGCACCTTACAATCGCATCCATCAATCGCTTTTCTCGGCCATGTGCTCGTGCAGAGCCTGTTTTTCGAGCGACAAAAATCACAAGGGGGATGATCTCACAGGTAAGAGTGCCATGGGATCCCTGCAAGGAAGGAAGACCAAAGAGCCATCAATCAAACATAATCATGTACACCTCAACGTACATGGAGGGCATTACTAAACCGAAACCCATTTTGGTCTGGCGTTACGCAAAAGATATGGCCACCGGTTGTACCAAGGCCTTCCATGCTAAGGCAGCCCAGATAGAACTTAGGCTTGGTAAAAAATACCATCTTCGACACGTCAACGTCATCTTGCAATGACACATTTTAACCCCATCCTAGCATATGTCTGTAAGAAAGAGGGATGCCCCTCTTACATCCTGTCATGTTGTTTCCACTCCACATGCGACTCATGTGAAGACAGTCACAGGTGACTTCGGCGCCGCTGTCCACAGGGTTGTCCAGGACAGCGCTACCACATGAGCCGAGCGAACCAAAAGACCAGTCCTACTATGTCCAGTCTCCAAGGTGCTGTGAAGTAACAGGACCTGTCCTCGAAAACACAACGCCATGCTCCCCCCTGCTCCGCTATTCTCCGCCAACGCTCTGCCTCTTTGACCCTGAGTGCCACTCTTTTTCGTGGGTGCACCAGCAAGGCCTCGTGTTGCAGAGGTCAAACATGTCCAATAGGCCGAATTGAAAAAATTGGATTTGGACTATCCATATCTTAACTACTAAGTTAAAGTGGTAAACAAAAATTACAAGAAGCACTGAAGGAGGTCTGGCCTGAAAGACGAAGCTTCAAAAACCCTCGAAGGAACGGAACGAACGGACCAGAACGGACCGGTCGGACCTGACAAAGGAACGGTCATGACCAGAAGTAGATCCAAAAATAGAACTCAGAGCACCTGGACCCTTGGACCCTTCCCAAAAAAAGTGGAACCCGCCTAAGGATGGCCGGGGGTGTCAAATCCCTCTGGTTTTGAGCCGGTTTGGAGCGTCGGCTGTGAAAGAAAAGGGGTGTCTAATGGAAGCCTGCAAGTAGGCTGGGGTACTCCAGCCAGGACACCCATTGGATAGTTGGTATATTTCCTCAGGTCGTTGGTGGAAAGGGAGCGCCCACAAGATATGACAAGATCCTTGCGCGTCTGGTGTGGGAATCATGTTCGTGCACATGAGGCCTTACAGAAAGGATACTAACTCTGGGCAGGACCTCGCCAAACTCCCAACGAACGGGTGCCCCAAGGAAACTGTCTTCGGCCAGGGAGCTCGTCGCGCGGGGTTTTTGCCCCGGCGGGAGGGGGGGGTGTGAGGGGGGGCGCTTTTTATTTGGGTAAGTTTGCCTGCAAAGCTCCCCGCCCCCCCCCCGCCCCGCCGATCCTGCGGGGAAACCCCGCCATTCCCCAGCTGCCACCAGCGATCGCCTCTAGGGCCAGCAGTAAGTCACGGCTGGAACTCGATCCAGCGGCCTCTATCGGGACGTTGAGCCCACCTATAGTCACCACCAAATGAATGTTCGCCTTTGTATGCCGTTGTCTTTAGCAAAAAGCAGGGCGTATTTCTAAATTGGATGCTTGCAGCAAGTAGGCCCGCACCTTACTGAACTTTCCGACTTGACCATGGTCCATGGGTCTTTTCCGGAAAGACTTGTCAGATTCCTTGGAGAGACTGAACTCCTCAATGACAACCCTTCGCTGCATTTACTCCATCGCTATGGAGACCCCCTGCGTTTCCGCTGTATCAGTCAAATGATTCTGCAAGCCTCCGTGGCCAAATCTCCGTGGAGGCCTCGCGGTTCCTGAGGGTCAGGCCATATTCGAAGGGCTGCAAACCTGAAAGTTCAACTCCAGAAATGCAAAGACAGTGGAGCACCTCTAGTTTGAAAAGGAGTTCGCTGGACCCTTCATGACAAAGAGTTGCGTTGCAATGCACGGCCTAAAGCACAAAAATGGATGACCACAGAGTTGACATGACCTTCCTACAAAATATCCCAGCGTGGTGCGACAAAGAGTCTTACCGGCTACAGTCGAATTTGTCATCTTGCTCTTGGATCAGCAAATGCTGTTGGTTCATTTCATCGGCGGCCCAGTTTCTCCGAAAACGATACCAAGAAGCAAACATAAGCAAACAGCATAGTAGGACAGCCGGGCGCAAAACGAACAGACCCGGAGACAGCATGGACAAGTGCAGCAACAACTGCAAACAACAACCAAACCTAGGGCTACGCACCCACGGCGACGCTGTGCAACAAAAAGGCAACAGTCTGTGTTCAGCACTAAGACACCCTCCGTGGCCATTTCAGACCAATATGATCTAGCTCTAATTATGCCCGCAAAATAGCAAGTGGTTGGGGCTTCTGATGCTACTTCCCACTCGCCCCACAAACAATGTGCCACTGTTCGTCAAAGTCACAACAGGGGAAGCGGACTGACTCAAATCATCACCGCCTGGTAGACGGTGTCAGGCCGCGACTGTGTCGGTGTGAAGATGCTAGGGGGCGCCTGCCTGGGCATGCATGTCACTGGTTAGACTGAGTTGGAACCATTCAGTCCTTTGTGCTGAGAAATGAGATGCTCTTCACTGTCTTTGGCAGTTTTCTGGGGGCTTCATCTGACTCAGTGAAAACGGGTCAGACAAGATTTCACAAGATGCGGCATCTGGGGTGACACTGCCAGCTGTTTCATCTTCTGATTCTCCAAACACTGATTCCTCTTTTGCAGTGGATCACTTCAGAATCAATGAGAATCTCTTCAACATCCAGCCCTGAATCCGGAAAAAAGACACTGCTCGCCACAAAGGACATGAGAATAATGTGGTGGTCCTCACAATGTTCCAAATCCATCCCTACTCTTCCAGTCTTTTTTGCCCCCTCATTTGCCGCTGCGACCAATCATTTCAGCGCCTCCGCATCATACCCATGCTCCACCGGCGGTGGTCGTTGTCCACCCTGTGGGCCACTAAGGCTTTGCCACTCAGTTCTGGCATGGGAGACCCAGGGAGACGCAGGGAGACCCGAGACCCGTTCGACTGGAAGAGTCAACCTCGACCAAAAATGACCCAAATATCCAAAATCCATGAGCAAAAGGGTCCCCCCATCGAAACACAAACCCACATAACCCGCATGCATACTCTGGAGGAGCTTCCTGCCTGCGCAATAGCTTGGCATGTGAGGGGCTTTAGGCAACGATCTTGCTCTGCAAGTTGCTGTCTTCGTCCTGATGCCGGAAAACAGCTCCGACCTCGCGGCATGTGGTGCCTTGAAAAGGCTATCTCATTGAGTGGCTCAGCGAACGAACGCGACACACCACCTATCATAAGAAAACCTTCAGTTCTTTAGGGTTGGAGCCATACTTTCCTTTGATGTCTGGATCTAGTGCAAAATGGTGAACCGTCTTTGAGCCTCTCTGAAACATTCCATGGTGGTTGAGAAGAACACCTTGAGAATGGCTGCATCGATGAATCATTGATCAAATGCAAGAACCGAACCCAAACATTTGATCTTCATCTCTTTGGTTTAGTGTTGTTGTTGTATACGGTGAACCAAACAAAACCGTTAACAAAACTTCACGACGCAAAGTGTTGTCCTCACTGCCGCTCAAAGCATCAACTGTGCGCTCGGGATGGAGCAAGTATCTCGCAGCGGAGTGGATGGGTGGAGGAAGATTGAGAACTATCATAAAAAGTTTAAAGCAATTGTGCAGTGCGTCAACGAGTCAAGATGATTGTCTGCCCTTGAAAGTCATACAAGTAGAAGAGTACGTAAGGTCCTAACAATGCGTGTGGTCTTGGGGATGGAATGCTATATATGTGAAACCAAGTGCAACTATAGTGCAGGCAAATTATGACTCAATGGAAACTGACGACATGTCACTTGGTTTGAGGTTTGGAGATCTATGGTTTGAGAAGTAAAGAGAATTCCAAACAAGACAGCTCCATTAACAAGAAGAATCCACTTCTCATCTTGGTCATGGGCAAAGAAGACATACTTCCTTATCTCCTAAAGCCCGATCACTGAAACAGTCATGCGAAGTCCATTGAGAAGACCTTCGTCTGTTGGACCAACTCCCAAAAAAAAGTCCGTGCCAGGCCAAGAAAAGCCGCGCCTATGTGCCTTCTGTAGCCTCCGCAAACGGAGCGCTGCCTCTTCAGGGGGTCGCGGGGTCGACCGCCTGGCGAGTGTTCGCGGTTCAGACTCGGGGTCTCCCAAAGATCCACAGGCGATTCAGTGGGAAAGCCCATAGTTTCCCAAAGTTGCAGAAATTCGACTCCTGAGCACTTCCACACACTCACGATGAGAAAGGGATGAGACGAAAGCTGCAAAGCCCCCGGCGTGGCTCGGACCTGTGTCAGCTTGTTTGCATTTTCAACATCCGGCGGTGCGGGGTGGGAGGAGGGTACCACAAATGGAGAAAAAGAAGCTGCTTGGTCGATCTCTGCACAAACAAGGCCCGCACATGGTCCCCAACATGACAAATCGATCAAAAATTGTGGCATGACCAGGAGTCGCCCACCTTCCGCTCGAGGTTTAGAGCCACCTGCGCAAGCGAGAGAGGAATCTCCAGAACCGCCACGGAGCCCCTCCACGGACCAAAGAAGATAGAACAAGAGCACCCTTGCGGCACCCAAGACCTTGGTGGCCACCCAAAAAAATGCCGCAAGTCTTTGGTGGGCGAGTCTTTGGAGTCCTTCTGAAAACATCGCGTCTTTGGTGTCGAGATTAAGATGTATCAGTCTATCATGACATAGCATAATTAAAAAATTGTATGTATTCATCATCCCTGATAATATATCCTAGATATTAAATATATTTAGATAAACAAATAAGCTGGTGTAACTGGGAGTCATTGTGGTCGAGCCGACGTGACCCCTAGTTACGTCAGACGTTTGTATAATGATAATGTTTTAAATCACCCAAGCTGCCAATAAAGTAGCATACTACTTCTTCAAACAGATACAAACAATACGCTTCAAAATATATAGGCAGAAATCAGTTGAGTAGACTGCTGTGGTTTCCTGGCTGCTTGCGCCACGAGAACTTTGCATCGCCAGCGAAAATTTCACGCAAAACCTCCAACAAACATTTATTTGCTGACAATGATTGTGACACTGCCTTGCTTTTCTTCTCTCTGTAAAGTGATTCAAAGGCTTGCCTCCAGAGAAGACCAAGGCTTGCCTCCAGACAGGAGCAGTTGCATTTACCCCATTACGCTTGGTTAGGGGTGTATACAGCTGTTCATGTGTACATTACTTGCTGTTTCATATCTAGATTCATACATCTCTTAATACCCATGCACTGAAGGGCCAGACGCCAGACACCTTTACCCTGTTATCATATCAGCTTTGGAGCATGTGTACCCCGGCTTATTCCATCATACTCACTTTGGTTTTTTCTTTGCAGGCTGTTCGGTAGCGCATTTCTAGGCCCAATGACTGCCGGTTGCCCTCTGGTGCAGCTGGGAGTCATTGTGGTCGAGCCGACGTGACCCCCAGTTACATCAGTAGAGCATGTCAGGGCTCTCTTTCCTGCACATTCACGCCATTCCTCTTTTGAAACTGATAACAGGCCCTACACATCCACCGCCACTTTGGAGATCTGGTACACTTCACAGACAGTATCTCAGCTGCGTGATTCCAATCTGGATGGCTCTTCACATAGTAACATTCAACTGGTTCGGAGCTCTCTGCGGTCGCAGAGTTTCCAGGCTCACGGCATATCCCTGCTTTGCGCTGCTGTTTGATTTTGGCCCACGCTTCCTTCTGCCAGATATTGTTTGGGCGCCACCGCAAAACATTGATATCAGCTGTTCCGCCACTCAACATTGCATGCCACACTTTAAACCCAAACTGGTGATACATGAACTTCATCACAGGGCGAGGCACATGTGCGAACGCCGACACATGGTGCTTCCAGTGTAGCAAAGCTGATGCTTTTGCCACAGACACACTCTGGAATGGATAAAAACATGCAGCGATATCAGCAGACAGATGGAAAGCCACCTCATAGAGATCTTCTTTGTCCCCCAGGATTGCTAAAAGTGTCTGCACCTTTTCATCCTCCTACACAGGCTATGTTGTTCTTGCTATATCGAAAACCAACTTGAATACATCAGAAACCGTTCTCACCTAACATGATCGTTCGTAATAAATAAATCTATCTACATATATAAATATATCAGCTGGTGTAGCTGTAGGTCTTTGTGGTCGAGCCGATGTGCCCTCTAGTGACATCAGAAGGTTTAAAAACAATTCATTATATCACCCAAGCTGTATATAAATATATATATCAGCTGGTGTAGCTGGGAGTCTTTGTGGTCGAGCCGACGTGACCCCTAGTTACATCAGAAGGTTTTAAAACTAATTCCTTACATCACCCAAACTGCAACTAAGGTCCCCTACTGCTCATTCAATTAAATACCAACAGTTTGATTAAGATGTATCACTCTGTCATTACCTAGCATAATATAAAATTGTATATATTAGAAACTCTTATCTCCTAACATGATCTTTCATAATTCGTACAAATCTATCATGATATAGAAAAGAAACATATGCTATCATAAGAGCTCATCATCCATGATAATATATCCTAGATATTAAATATATTTGGATAAACAAATAAGCTGGTGTAACTGGGAGTCATTGTGGTCGAGCCGACGTGACCCCTAGTTACGTCAGACTTTTGTATAATCATAATGTCTTATATCACCCAAGCTGCAAATAAAGTAGCATACTACTTGTTCAAACAGATGCAAATAATACGATTCAATATATATATATACACATATATTTCCAGTTGCGCTCAGTGTCTAGATACACTGAGAGACTTGGAAGTTCACATGAAAGAAACAACAACCTGAGCAGTCCTGCTCCTTCAAGGCATCCGCACCACGAAATGCAGTATCCAAACCGGATGCTGAGGCATAAATGAGTCGCAGTTCAGTCAACCGCACTGTTTGGCTCTCGATTTTTTGCTCAAAATCTTGCCAAAAGTGTTCCAGTACTCCTCCTCTACTTCGATGTCTCCCCCAGAAACTAATGCTTGCATTGCCTTCTCTTCTTCATTCTTCGCCATCGCTTCAAAATTTTGCACCAATCGAGGTTTCTTTTGTACTGGACCAGGTTCTTGTATTTGACCAGGAATTTTGGACACATTGGCGCCCAAAACCCAACGCACGCTTTCCTTTATGCTGTCTCTCAATTGACTAGCAAATGCAACTGGGCGAGCAGATTTGCGCAGGAAATTCACGGCCGTAATGCGAACGGGAATAGCTGCATTCTTGCGTGTCCCTGCTATAACCCAACGAAGAAAACCAGCGTTGCCTTTAGCTCTTATCGCACCATTGGACACCAGCCCTCTTCCTATATTTTCTTCTGTCACAGGTGTGTTCGCTGACTGGCGGTGAAGCAAGTACCGCGGGGCTTTGATTGTCAGAACCATTCCTTCGAACTTCTCCAGCACACTGCTTCCCCAGCTGAATGTGTCTCGTGAACAGATCGCAAAACACCAAAGACCAGTGATTCCATGCGAATGCCCTGATGGTGCCAAGCCAAATCTGCAGATGCTATACAGCAATCCAATTCGCGAGCTGTGGTACAGAGTGACTTCGTCCTCCACCACAGAACTTCCATCTTGATATTGGTGTTCTGTGATGTGCTTCATGGGAACAGTCAAAATTTGTCCAACTACATTTGATGTCAGCCACTTGTCCCTGCTTGCTTCAATGGCTTCAAATAGTGCAGTTGGGTCAAGACCTCCATCAATGCTTGACACGTCGTAATCATACAAAGTTTTACATTTTCCATTTTCCCATTCAATCTTATAACGGCGATTTTGAACTGAACCTTGATGGTGTTCTACAAGTTCACGCACAGAGTGGATCTCTGCACTTATGCGTTCCGGCTGCAAAAGCTCTGGTTCAACAATTGGAGCTGGGGCACTGGGAATATACAAGTCCTGACTGTGCAAGGACATCACTGTCCCTTCATCCTCGTTCAGATCTGCATCCGTATGCATGTGAAAACAATCTTCTTCAGAAACCTCTGTCGTGTCCCCGGCCAAATCCCGAACCCACTGTGGCCGGACGAAGTTGATTGGGACAAACAGATTGTGGGCTGGAGCACTTTGTCCCCTTGCACTACCACTGGACGCATGGCCTGCCATCACTACTGAGGTGCTGGTGGCAGCTTCTGCATCCTACTACAGCTAAAATGAAACCGTTGGACGCCATTTGAACTTATAACTTGCATATCTTTGCAAGATAAAATATACTCCTACACGATAAAAGAAAAATTTTGAATGTAATACCGTACAAACACAATGTGATTCGTTACGTACATCTATATTTTATTATCATAGCAGATCTTCCATGGTTGCTTGCACCTACTTAAGAGATTTGCTCAGGAGTGATACATCACACACAATGCAGCTAAGGGTATTCAGCATACACATTAACATACTTCCACTCCCCCACAAACGGCTAGCAGTACCAAAGCACAATGGCTTGGATGATTCACTCCAAAGATCCAAAGCAACAAGGATGGTTCCAATTTTTGGAGACAAGAAAGGCAAAGACAGTGGTCCCAAAACTCAAATACGCAAGTTGTGTAATTGTGTATCTGCAGTTGTACTGACTTGAGTCACGGAAGAGCTTGTGCCATCTGCGCAAGTCGATTCCATCAGTGCAGCAAGTCTAAGTCATGCCAAGATGCAGAAATGTTAACACCAATCCTTCCATTCTTTTCCACTGCCTGTCTGCACATCCAATTTGCGCAGCACAAGTTCAATCTGCTCATCTGTTTGTCATTGGTCATAGCTTGACTACGTATCATTTGATATTAAAAGAATGTGATCACCTCACAGCTGTTGCTCACTGCTACTTTTTGGTGGACTGTATAATTGACACCCATCTAACACCTGCTGGACAGTTCTCCTTCACCACACAAACTAGTTTGGCTCAATCACACACTGCTTCTTCTTATTATTAAAACAAAAAGAAACATGAAAGCATGTCAAAGTGAAAGAGCCGAAAGCGCCGACTGCTTGGGCAAACAATACCTACCAACTCCGTTCTGCCTGCCTCAATCAATTCGCAAGTGGACACCACTCATGTTTTGCTTTTAAAACCTTTCAAACACAGAACTCGCCGATGCATGCCAACCCCAAGCTGTTCCCTCCTCCCCACGGCCTTGACATGCTGGTTGCAGGATTTCCCCTACCTTCCTCGGAGGTTGTATGGATCCCAAATGCTCGCCTAGAATCTTCGGATTTATTATGATTGAGTGTTTACATCTTTTGGATTGGTAGCCGGCGCTGCCGGCTGCCGAGGGGCTTTCGCGCGACTTTTGCGGAAACTCGACTGAGTTTTTCGGCTTCCACCCTAAGTTTACTTTGCAGTGGTACCTTTAACGAGCATGGAAGGGGCTGCATGTGTCCAAGCTCCTACAGTGACTAGTGTCAACCCTTGCCAATGGTTTGCCTACACATGTACAAATTCGACTTTCGCGGAGGTTTTCGCGACGATAGGTTTTCTGGAGGGTTTCGCGGAGCTTTCGCGAACCTTGCGCAACCTGCATTTTAGCTTTCGCGAAAGCATGTGAGTTAACATTTTGTAAAACTTTCGCCATAGAGGTTTTTGAAGTAATGCATGTATACCCATAATTACTATATTGGCACACATTTACAGCATTGATTTGAGTTGGCAGTTAGTACTTTTGCCACTTCCGCCGGACGCTTCACAACAGTGACGCCGAATGCGACGGACTGCCGGATGCGACGGGCCGCTGGGCCTTGTCGGACCTCTCCACGAAAAAGCGATAGCGACCTCGAGCGACCAGACGGTTCAAGCAGTCCGCTTCTGCTTTGACCCAGTCATTTTCCCTCTCTAAAGGAAAGATGGACATGGAACATAACACCCCAGCAAACATTTCCTCCACAAAGCAGCTTTTTTCCATGCCTACGTGTGTGTTTGGACAGGCTACATTGGGTAAATCTCATGAAATCTACTGCACATCTCACATGCTTGACCGTCCTTTTGGGACCCGGCCAGATCCAAACATGTGAAGTCGGTGGATCGACGAGGGCACATCCCACCTGCCAGCAACATAAGCGGTGGAGCGGTCGGCCAAATCCCCATGAATGCAGATGTGAATCATATGTGAATCCCCTCAAAACTGCACAACGTGGAGACCAAATTCACCAGTGAAACCATGCGGACTGCGCCGAACTGGAGACCCCTTGGGCTTTCCGACAGCAACACTTCCTCATGGTCCAAGGCATCCTGCTCTGCAGTGTGCGAAAACTGTCTCCAAACACCTTCAAGACCCTCGACACTCATCCCCCGCCCCATCGATCGACATCAACCCCCGTATACCCCGCGTATGTCTCTGATTCTCTGAATCTCCGAGTTTGAAAACCGTGTGGGTGAGCATCACTTATCCCAATGTCTTGCATAGATTTACATCGTCTATTTGCTTCTTAAGCCAAGGGGTCTGGCTGGAGAGCGAGATGCGAGGCAACGTGGTCTGCCGCCGCAAATGGCCCGGCTTCTTCTGCTGCGCGCCTTGTTCTGGTTGCCTGACACTGCACCAGCTCGAGCACTTTGAAGCAACAGCACAGGTACCACTCGCAGTCTTACAACACGGGCACCGCTGGCGTCGGACAGCCCCATCGTCAAAGCTCTCCATGGGAAACTGGCCGCGCTCCGTCAACAGCTGAATGGACGACCTGGGCCAACCCGTGCCTCCCGTCACCACATTTTTTCCGACCGCGCTACAACCCCCCCACACCCACAACTGTCAGCCTGCAACTTTCTGAGCGGACACCCATTGACCCCTCCTTCCGGAGTCCAAAACAAAGCCTCTATCTAGGCCACCCTTTAAATACCAAGAGACTGAAGAGCATCACGCCGACGTTGCGATGCCGCCAGGGTAACGGATATCTCCCGGCCACATGGGCCTCCAACCACCAAGGATTCAAGAACCACTCCGGACGCACTGCGCCAGCACGGCCGCACTTCGCAATCTCGCAGCAGCATCAAGCCGTCGCCGGCTTTTCGTTCACCTTGACATGAACTTGCAGCGGAGCCTCGCCAGCACCGGATGGCATGCCAGAAATAACGAACTTCATGGCCAAATCGCGACTTGCGCGTCACCCCCCTCAGTAATCTCCATGGCTACCTTCCTCTCCGAGCTCACTGGAGTTGGCAGCTGCGCACCGACGTATGACACTTCGTTGCCCATCTTGAATGCGTCCTGGTGGAGCAAAAATCCTTGACTTGAGCCACACTCGGGTCAACACCTTCCACAATCTGCCCACTCCCTTCGGCCACAATGCGTGCGCAATACACCATTGGAAAAAAACATAAAAAGGTGATCCGAAACCACTCCAGCCACGTCCGAGCCCAACCCTGTCTGCTTCCAGTTTCCCCCTGTCGTGAAGTCCCTCCTGTCCCGGACACCTCACCTGTGCCGTCACGTCGCTCACCCAAATGTTGGCTCCGCCGGTCAGGTCGCGAGGCCTCCAGGTGTCATCGACACATGGCAACGCTCGCATTTTTTTGTGCTTTGAGACATGCCAAACTTGAAACTGGGCCCAAAACCGGGGAAGACCGGGTGCCCCAACATCTTCGCATTGCAACCGATTCTGATTGCCTCGCCAGGTATCACACGACTTTTCGACGCAACGGTTCCGCCCCAAGCCTGCTGCACTCATGGCAGTACACCCAGAGACACACGTTCGCGAGCTTCGTCCATAGCGACGCTACGGAAGTACAAAAGAGAGGGCAAACAGCCTCACTGAACTCAGGATCATCCCTGCGCTTCAGCATCATCATCATGCTCCGCGGCAGGTGTCCCATCTGGCCCCGTGCTTTCTTCCTGGTAATCGAGCAAGCAAGACATATTGTGTAGGGTCTGCGAAGCCGAGCCCATCGACAGACCCGCAATGCACAAGCATTTGCCGGCCTCCACCTTGGAGGAGGTTGCGTGGCTGTCGTACAAGACAATGGTCCATCCTCACATCCACGATGCCGGCTACAACCACCACAATTTCCCCACGCACTCCTCCAGAACCAAAAGGGTCCTATACGGAAGTCACAACAATTGCCCAACATGCAGGCCAAGGATCCTGTGGGTGACTTACCATCAGCACTGCCAATTCGAATCTGACGGCGCGCTTTGTTCTGGTCGCCTCCTCCGTCAACAGCTGAATGGACGACCTGGGCCAACCTGTGCCTCCCACGACCACACTTTTTTCGGACCGCAGTTCAACCCCCCCACAGCCACTACTGCCGGCCTGCACCTTTCTGAGCTGACCCCTTGACCCCTCCTTCCGGAACCCAAAACGAAGCCTCTATCTAGGCCACCCTTTAAATACCAAGAGACTGAAGAGCATCACGCCGACGTTGCGACGCCGCCAGGGTAACGGATATCTCACGGCCACATAGGCCTCCAACCACCAAGGATTCGGGAACCACTCCAGAGGCATTGCGCCAGCGCGGCCGCACCTCGCAATCTCGCAGCAGGATTAAGCTGTCCAGCTGCAGCTCCGTCGCCGGCTTTTCGTTCACCTTGACAAGAACCTGCAGAGCCTCGCCACCACCGGATGGCATGCCAGAAATCACGAACTTCATGGCCGGATAGCGTCCTCAGCTCGGCTCGGACTCTGACTCACCATCCTTCCAACACATCCTCGCAACATCACCCCGGCCACCACCCACACCCATCACCACCAGCCCCACAAACCCAGACGACCACAGTGCCATTGCACCGGCCAGTGAAGCTAATCCAAGACTCCTGGGGTGGACCAAAACAAAATTGTCACCCGCCCGATGGCGCTGACAGCACCCAATGGGCTTGGATCGGCCTTCATCAATGCGCCCAGCTCCGTCACCTCGCTCGGCTTCACTGCTGCAGCTGCTGAGCCACTGGCACTTGCCTTTGCCTTGACAAACCTCACCATTGCCCCCAAATGCACGGACACTCACGCCGCCAAAAAAATCTTGAGCACATGGCAGGCATTTGTGGGAGTTCAAGCACCCCGTCTTCACCCATGCTGATTGGTGAGCTGTAGCATACATATAGCAAATCTACATGTGCAAAAACCTACGCAGCGTTCCTACTTTGCACACTTTTCCACAATTGGCATGTCACCAGCTACAAACTTCGCGGTGGCAAGAAGCAGATCAGAGACACTTCAATGCAAATCCTGCAATTAAAACTTCCTGTGTCGCCTCACCCGAAACATGTTCTCTCTTGGGCCCACGGAGGATTGGGCAAATATCAAGGCCAACAGGTTGCACAACATGCTATCCCACCTGCACTTCTTGGTGCGCAGGTCACTCAACAGCAGGTCGGCAAATTGGTCTATAGCAGCAAACATGCAGTAAATGACTCATGCAATGCTCTGATCTGACAGGAAACCAAAAGTCTTGGTGTTAAAGACCCTCTACCATCAGCTTTGCAAGAAGGCCCGGGTGACAAGTACTAGTCTGTTCCATCATAACACTCTCACGGAGTTATGTTTGGGGTCTAGCAGGTAATGGAGGAAGACCCATGCCACCCTGTGTCTGGCGAGCAGGCCGCGCCACGCAAGCAGTGCCCAATCCTGCAACGAACCTGCCTTGGCCAGGTGATGGCGCCATTGGTGGTTGACCTGGATGATGAGCCGATTGCGCAGGAGGGGATTCAAGACTGGTGGTGCAAGAGTGTTATCTTCCCAAATAGCGTTTGCTAGGAGACGAAGGAGCGGCCTGAATACATTGCGATCCAGGCAAGATTCCATTTGAGCTCAAGAACGATCATTTTGGGAGCAATACTTCAAATTCAAATCATTCATGATCAGGATGACACTCCAGTCAAGGTTGAACAGCCGGAGAAGGCGTTTCCCCGTTCTTTTTCTGTAAGTGGTAGTGTCTGAGTTGATATTAGATGGGTGGCAAGATAAAAGAGCCATGTATATATTCCCTTCCCCTGTGTCAGGTCGATGCCGTCGACCAAGCTACAACATCAGTGGCAATCGTGGCCGCTGAGGCTTGGTGTAACCTGCCAATTTTCCACTTAGTTTGGCAAGAGGCGCACGCCACGATGCAAGAAATGTTGCCCCAAATTCGGTGTTCATCCAGGCCCTTGGGGCCGACATTTCTTGCATCACCGGGAAAAGTGACCTTGACTTTCTTGCAATCATTTTGGGTTGAATCACCCTGCCTTCCCGGCATGCAGGCGCTGGCACTTCGTCGGCCTCGAGTTCGAATGGTGCTAGAGCACATCCATACGACCAACCTTTAGGCGCCAAACCTGTTGGGGGAACGTGCAGTTATTTGAGAAGCAATGGGTCCTATTCTTCGACTGTTTTGTCTTGATTTCTTCACTAGATGTTGTCAAAAAATCCGTTGGCATGAGTGAGAAAACAAAGCCAAACCTGTTGACATGGTACCGGGAGTTGATTGAGAATTGATCTTATAGTAGGATTGGTTTCGAGATTGCAGGCCGCCAACCTTCATCGAGCTCTACACCCACAGGCGCCGCTTCACCGCCCAGCTGCATGGGCACCTGTGTGGTTGTTGGATTGTGGCTATGGGGTGAAAACTATCAGCCTAAAATTGGATTCCTCCAAAAACATTCCTCCGCACCAAACTGAACAGGCCTTCCTCGGATGCATCGAGAGAGATCGATATTGGATATCTAGCTGTCGAATAGATGCTAGCGCTTATATAATATATATGGATACAGCTGGATATTAAAAAAAAATTATATATATATATATATGAGCCTTCATCGTCTCACTGTCCCATATCACTTGGTCCCGGAATTGCAGAGCAAAGCATGGAACGTCACTTGGTGTCTATCGATGTATTCCAAAAACGGGCCTATGGGTTGCCTTTTGTTTGGGCTTGAGAACTTAACCATTTATCCCCTCATGCACTAGCACGGTAACTGGCCCAAGGCCCGTGTTTGCATTAAGTGGCTGAGTGATTTCTTGAAGCGCAACATCCCGGATGATCATGAGATCCGTTTGGTGCGGACTTGTCTGTGCCTTGGTGGTGCAATTTAGGAGGAACTTCTCCATATGGATCCCATGGGTCAATCACACAAAATCAAAAACGATCTACTGGTCCCAAAGGTCCCAAAGGTTAATGGGAATTCGCCCAGCACATGTCGAACGTCAACCGATCGATACCCTTTTAGCGACTGGGGCACCGTTCGGGATTGCAGGTGTGCAATTGCCGAGTTCCATCAAACCTTGGAGGATGAGGGCCGGTCTTTGAGCTTGGACGCCATCCAGAAAATGAACCGCCAAGTTGTCACCTGGTGGAATTTGGGAATGGTTGGCATTGCCCATTTTAGCACCTGAAGATTGAGATCCCCTTTTCTAACTAGCTCAGGAAACTTGCATCAAATCCTACATGCAGTTAGCGGTCAAAGCTCTTGATGCTGGTGAACTGATGTGGCCTTGCCGGCCCAAATTTCATGCGCCTTGGTAAATGGCCTACTTAAGCCATGGTGCCACATATGTTGTGCTTAATTCTTGACTGCCCCCTGTCACTCCCTCATGCCTGCAGGGTCTTCAAGAGCTGCTCCGGGTACAGTCAATCGACAGAGCCAAGGCTTATATAACCCCCCGTTGGAATTTCAACGTTGATTAACGACTCAGTACAACCAACAGCCAAGGATTGAATTGCCGCAAGTACCACTCCTTCCATAATGTGGCCCTCAGATTTATAAACCCCCCTAGAATTATGTCTTTTTTTTTTCCCTGCACTGATTTATAAAGGCCCCTAGAATAATGTCTTTTTTTTTGGAGGGGTAGTTGTAGTGGATTTTTTTATTGTTATAGTTTACTTTTTCCCTTTTGAATTTGCTGGGATTTGCTTATCTTACAGGCTTTTGGATTGAGATTTCTATTATATAAACATTTGGAGATGTCCATTGAGATTTGATTCTTTTGGAGGCTTTTGGATGGAGATTTCTATTCAAAAATTTGAGATTTCCATTGAGATTTGATGCTTTTGGAGGCTTTTGGATCCCTTATTTAAAAGTATTAAAAAACAAAAAATCATTCAAGCAAAGGGGGTAGTCCAGCAAGCAGCTTTCTGACATTATTTAGGGGGGGGCCCTAGAATAATGTCTAGAGATTTGAGGCTTTAAATCTTTATTCCTTTTCTTTGCCTTTTGATTTGCTTTACTCACCCTCTATTCCTTATTTACTTTTCCTAAGCTCTTTAGTTGTGAAGCTTTCCAAAAGTTTCCAAAAGTCAGTGCGCACTTTCTTTATAAAATCCCTTATTTAAAAGTATTTAAAAAAAAAATCATTCAAGCAAAGGGGGTAGTCCAGCAAGCAGCTTTCTGACATTATTTAGGGGGGGCCCTAGAATAATGTCTAGAGATTTGAGGCTTTAAATCTTTATTCCTTTTCTTTGCCTTTTGATTTGCATTCAAGCAAAGGGGGTAGTCCAGCAAGCAGCTTTCTGACATTATTTAGGGGGGCCCCTAGAATAATGTCTAGAGATTTGAGGCTTTAAATCTTTATTCCTTTTCTTCGCCTTTTGATTTGCTTTACTCACCCTCTATTCCTTATTTACTTTTCCTAAGCTCTTTAGTTGTGAAGCTTTCCAAAAGTTTCCAAAAGTCAGTGCGCACTTTCTTTATAAAATCCCTTATTTAAAAGTATTTAAAAAAAAAATCATTCAAGCAAAGGGGGTAGTCCAGCAAGCAGCTTTCTGACATTATTTAGGGGGGGGGCCCTAGAATAATGTCTAGAGATTTGAGGCTTTAAATCTTTATTCCTTTTCTTTGCCTTTTGATTTGCTTTACTCATCCTCTATTCCTTATTTACTTTTCCTAAGCTCTTTAGTTGTAGATTTCCATTGAGGTTTGATGCTTTAGGAGGCTTTTGGATGGAGATTTCTTTTAAAACTTTGTAGATTTCCATTGAGATTTGATGCTTTTGGAGGCTTTTGGATGGAGATTTCTATTAGAAAAGTTGAGATTTCCATTGAGATTTGATGCTTTTGGAGGCTTTTGGATGGAGATTTCTATTAAGAAATTTGAGATGTCCTTTTAATTTAATATTGCCAGAGGTCTTCAAACTTAGGAATTCTTATTTCCTTTTAATTTAATATTGCCAGAGGTCTTCAAAGTTAGGAATTCTTATTTCCTTTTAATTTAATATTGCGAGAGTAGCTCCAGAGGTAGCTAGCTAAGGATTCCTTATTTAATTATCAACTGATTGATTTTCATATACATTATTTTGGAGGCCTTGGTTGTTGAGGGGGGGGGGGGGGGTTTTTAAAT
>CAXAMN010012681.1:109483-182223 GCA_963970005.1 Durusdinium trenchii
GGGGGGGGGGGGGGGGTTTATAAATCAAGGGACTACATTACAGAGGATTGGATTGGGCGAATTAAGCAGTGCTGCGCAGTATCGCAAAA
Organism: Durusdinium trenchii; assembly: GCA_963970005.1. NCBI lineage: Eukaryota > Dinophyceae > Suessiales > Symbiodiniaceae > Durusdinium > Durusdinium trenchii. The sequence goes on from CAXAMN010012681.1 coordinate 109,573, forward strand.
GCAAGGACTGGAGCATATTGCGCCCATGCGTTGGTTCACTGGGCCCCCTGGCTGAGAAGTGCAAAATAGTCTTTTGAGCCCAAAGGTTTCCCGAAGCTTCCCCGACATGTTGTTAGGGCTGCACATGTGATATCTGAGGCTGACAAACAAGCTCGCTTCCGCGGAGTTCAGCTGAGTTTCCCACGGATGGTGTGGAAAATGCAGCGCTGTTGTGCGAGATGCAGCGGATTGAGCCGATGGGTGGTTGGAATGGAGGTTCAGGTATCCAACTTAGCCATTTTGTTAGATTTTGAATGATTTTGATATTCCCAACTTTGTCTCACAATGGACTTGGCTATGGACCCCTGGTGACAACGGTCCGGGAGCCCAGGTCCTTTCTCAGACAGGACTGGCGCTCTTCTAGCTACCCGAAGGGGAATGTGAGTGGGAAGGATCCGTTTGGCCAAAATGGGGGTCGGCGGCACCAGGGCGGAGCCCTTACTATAGTAATTCTTGTCCATTGCAAAAGCGACCATGGCTTTGGTCTGCCTGACTCTGCCTGGTAGAAATATGGCTTGGAAGACCCTTCGGCAAACCAATCATATCTTCACCCAACTCAATTTCCAGGAGCCCTCCTCAACGGCATAGGCTGCGAGGGTCCATGGCGCGCCCACAAAGCCTGGGCCCCAGTCATGTGCCGGGAAACAGTTGCTGAATTAAAACCAAAAGCTCTCAATGCTGAGAGTGATGCTCAGTGGGAAACGGGAAAGCACTCGCTAGGTTTTTGTTAACTGTACCAGGCTGATGCTGTACATCTGGCCAACAGAACTGAGGGAAAAAAAAACGCAGCAACTGTCTGCACCTACCCCTAGCCAAACACTGGTCCAGCCATCATTTCCGCAGTCGCTCTGGTCCTTCAGTGCTCCAAGGTCAGTGCCCAGCAAGCTGCACTTACCCTCCGTCTCGGATCGCAAAACCTACAGGTGATTCCACTACGCCAAAATTGAGTTGCATCTGGCAACAAGTCGGCTATCCAACATCATCTTGCGGGGGTTCTATAAATAATGGCTTTGGGTGCAGAGATTGCACTAAGGACATATGTGACATACGTATCATATACAGAGCGGTTCGGTTAGATTCATCCTCATCGACCAAGCTCAAGACCCTTGCCTGCAAGGTCTCTTGCACAAACGCATGGCTCTTTAGAAAGGCCTCGCTGCTCTCCACAGCCCTGGAGGTTGGGACAGGCATACACATCATAAATTGCCAGCATGAAAAGCACTTGAGTATCAAATCACCCTGACGATACCCCAATCCACCCTCCACCCTCCGCTCCTAATTTGATTGGGTCCGTCTTCTAGCCGGTCCTGCGAGGTGCTGAACATCAATGTTGAAAGCTGCTGACAGTATCGTGCATGCCACCCTCGGCATGCATTGCTCCGCCTCCGATATCTACATTATGATCATGAGGGGTGTAGGTGCTTACTTAGTGCTTGAGTGTACAGAGCAGTGTCATTTCCTTGTCCCACGCCCCTCCACTTGAGGCTCCTTCAATGTTCTTGCGAGGTCGCCCAGAACAATGGGCCCACGCCCTCGAATCACATCAAATTCGATACCCATCGCTGGCAGGGGCGTCAAGATGTCAGAAAAGACCTGCACAACAGTCACGTCAAAAGCTTGTGACGACTGGTTAACTTGGTGCAGCATCGAGACCCCAGAATAAGACCCTGATGACAATGGACAAAACCAGAACCAATCCAACCTAAGCCGTAAGGCTTTCACTCACGGCAAACGGGTCCGAATCACAGCCTCATGACCTTGGAATTGAATACACCTTCTGGGACTTGCTTCTGCCGCAGCAGCAGCAGCAGCAGCAGCAACACTTCTGAGTAGCATGTTCGCGGTGAATAAATGAAGATAGCTACTAGTAGCGTCCTTGCTCCTAGTAGCGATGCCCTTTGTTCCTAGTAGCTTCTTGCTCCTAGTAGCGATTTCAGGAGCTACTAATAGTCCCCTTGTTCCTAAGCATTCTCATGGGATCTTCACCATTTTGTGCCTTTGCACGAATCATCGTGAACCTGCCCGAATCTACCTGCTTTGGGACCTTCGACCATTGTCCAATGTGTGGCCAAGACGCAATGACACCATCCATGCCATACCTTGGTCACGGAATCAGCCCCGAGCAAGATCTTTTTGGGTAGTATGCAGGTAGATGAAGGCAACAGTAGAGCTGCAGAATTGCCTTTACAGTTTAGGAAAATACACCGTGTTGTAGAATCGGGGCTTCTGTCTTGAACAAGCAAACACTCCAATTGGGAGGTCCCGCCAAAAACCATCATCTCTTCCATGTTGCCCCACTGTTGTAGCTGTTAACGCCTGTCCATCCGGTCCCGTTCAAGCAACCATGAACAAGTGATAGAATTCAGTTGCCAAGACAAACAAGAGCTGGCATCGCTACTAGGAGCAAGGACGCTACTAGGGGCTCCTGGCCTTACTACTATAGGAACAAGAAGCTACTAGGGGCTCCTGGCGTCACTACTAGGAACAAGAAGCTACTAGGGCCTTAGGGGCTCCTGAGCTGGAGGGCCAAAAGGCGACCGCCAACCGAAAGGGTGAGCATGCTCAGCAAACGCACGGCTTCTCTCTGTGTCTCTCCCTCTCTCGTCACTCGATCTATAGTATATGCAGGTTTCTGTTTTGCAAACACCGGCCACAAATACTCACAGCCCAAGCATCTGTCGCCAGCACTGAAGGGACAACTCGGTGGCCATGGCCGGCGTTTCGGAGCGTTGCCTTGACACCGAAGGAACCCTTCTCATTTGCTAAAGAGGCTCTAGTGCGATCCCAGCCCAAGACACTGAGATTGTAACAGATGGGATACCCCCAAAATGCACGTACCAGAATCAACACAAAAGGGTTGAGAGAAGGCTGGGGGGATGACTGGTGAATTGGCACGTCCTCTTCAACAACAAGCAACTTCAAGCCCTGGCCTGAAAGGGTATCTTTCAGAGTACGCCCTGAAGGCTTTCATATAGCGGCCTGCTTGCCGCATGAGCCACACTGGAGTATGGTCCCCCACCTCACCGCTTGCTACTCTCAGCAGCAAATCGTGTGGTGCAGGCGTCTCTCTGGAGGTAGCTACCTTTGCAGCTGCCTTCAACTCAGCCTTCAGCTGGATCTGCTTCATTCGTTCCGTTCGCCTCTGACGGGTGTGATGCGCCAGCGCCAGGGTCGCCACCGCTACGGCTATTCCGCCGCTCCGAGAGGCCGAGGCCAAGGAGACCCGACTGGATGCGTTTCCACATCCGGCAAGGCCAATGGCTCGGCCCACGGTGGGGGGACGAACAGCAAAATCCAAGGAATCCATGGTTATGAGCCCAACGCTGCGCCGCACATGCCAGTGTATGCTATACCTTCATGTCACATGTCCTTACCACAGAAAGATTGAAGTCGAACGAATTCCAAATAACCTTCGTTGGAGCCATATAGTATCATGAGACAGAGGAGAGTGCGGTTAGGTCGTCGGCCTCTGGGGCCTGCGCGGCCTAGACTCTATACTTTGTAATACTTTGTAACCTCCATGCCTCCATGCATGCAGCGTGATTCGAACCAGCAATTTGCTCAAAATCTGCTCAACTTAATTTATAGAAACAATAAGCTACTAGGAACAAGTGCATCGCTTCTAGTAACAAGTGCCTTACTAGTACAGTAGTAACAAGAAGCTAGTAGAAACAAGAAGCTATGCTCAACTCAATGTATAGAATCAGTCCCTCGTCCCGACTCGTCCCACGTTCAAAAGGAACCTCTACAGCCAAACATCTCAACTACACTCTGCGAAGAGCAGGTACCTGGTGGAGGTGGAGCCGCCTCAGCCATATCACTGACGAGAAGGACCCTTGGGCTTTCATCGTTAACCAATTGAACGCGATATTGCAATTCTGAGCTAGGATTTGTAGAGAGTAGATTACAAACTGTTTGCTTTTTGCACATCTTGAAGCCTTTTAGCATCCTCCAAGCAAGTGCTCTTCCTGTCAACCATCTTTGGTTGTCATCCGCCGCTCCAGGCCAATTACTGACACCCAAGTCACACTGCAAGGTAGGAAGCGTTGCCCTGAACTTCCATCTCCAAATTTAATCTATGTCCCTTCAAGAACCTGCCCTTGAACCCAGCCAAACACCGATCTCATCGAGCTCACCGGAGCTGGTCGGATCCGTAAGTCCCGCGAGAGGCCTCAAGATGAGCAGCGGGTAAGATCAACAGAACGGCCTGACCTCCCTGTTCTCACCCAAACCGAAAATGGCGTGGCAAGTAGTCTAAGCACGTTCTAACGAGCTGGCATGTTACCGTTGACAGACACAAACATATATGATATACATATCCTGCAAACTGTTCTGCAATGGCTTCCTAGGAGACTTCCCCTGTTGCAATCTGATTTGGGAATCAATACAACTAATACTCAGTACATACCAAACCCAAAACACAGGGGTTCCATTATGCGTGAATGGTTGCAGTGGTTCCTGTTGGGGCATCGAAAAGCAAGACTGAGCCTTCCGTGCACCTTCGGTGTTCCTTTTGAGTTGACTCGCCTTACGTTAAGAGGGGATGCTTGACGAATGGCACTTTGCTTTCGCGGCAGTGGTGGTTCTAATTGATCATGGTTGCACTTTCACAACCTTCTGTCGCCCTTTCACGCATCTATCGCGAACGCAAGAGTAGCAGGTGTGATTTGCTTGGTGCAGACAGTGCTGGACTCCAATCAGTGTGGATAGGTCTATCGGCTGCATGAAATCAAAGCCTTCTTTTAATTAAACCTGGGCAAGCAAGGCCAATTCCACTGCCTCAAGTATTCAGGATCCAAGCAATGATTTCTTCAAGTTGGTGTCAAAAGATCATTAGTGACACCAAGAACCAAATAACAAGGCCGGATAATGTGAAGGCGTAGGAGCAGCGTGAGATAGCTGAGAATGGCATTCCAGAGTCACCTGTAGAGGGTTCATGCATGTTGTCCATCCACAGCAAAGCCTTCTGACCCAAGTTCAACAATTATCTAGGATCACAAATGTTATACAGTAGCAAATCTGGCGTCTCAACATCCCGCAAGAAATAAGCGACACATGCGTGTCACACACAGAAGAATCGCACCGCCTACACCTCCCTAAATTGGCACAAGTACATTGAAACACCAAGCATGTGCATGCGCAGTGTGTAACATAAAAATACATAAAGTAAGATGTTGGCCATGGAGCAGCGTCCAAACAGCACAGAAATGATCAAGATTACAATTGAGGTATTTAATCCAATGAGGAATCGGAATCGCGTCTCGATATATCTGCGCCACAAGAACTCGTTCCCCGATCCGGGCAACCCATCCGCATCCATCCGTCGTCCGCCACTGTGGGCTCCCCGACGTGGCAACATCTCAGGCAGAATGGTGTCCAAGAGTTCAACCTGTAAATCTGCAAGTTCTTCAGGACCATCATGCTCAGCCAACATCTGCACGCTATCTGCAAGTCATCTGTGAATCGAGCACTATCATGAGCCATCGTTATAGTCATGTTCTTTTTGTTACAGTACTGTAAGTCATGTGTGAATGAGTGGTCACCTTCGTCATCTGAGAATGCCCTCTCTTTCATGTTCGGACTCCAAGCTAGAGCAGGTACCAAAGTGTTGACATACCAATGTGTCACCGGTAATTAGGATCCAACAGAAAAAGCACAGGCTCATACAAAGATCATCAAGGCATCTCAATTTCAACGAACTCAGTCCAGGATTCTTGCCTCGTTTGAGGGCTGCAGCGATGCGGATGCCTAGAAAATGCTCAAGCATAACAACTGCAATGATGCAAAATGATGACATCCGTCCAGGGTCTTTCAGTCCCATGCAATCTGCAGTGGCACACTGTACAGGAATGCTAACCTTTCCAAACGCGCATGTAGTGGTGCCTCTCTGGTTGGCTTTGCCCCTCTGTATAAAATGTATAGTCATCGTCAAATTAACCTTCTGTTGTGCTTTAGAATTGCCTGCTATTGTTGTGTCTGCTCGAGGATCTGCAACCCCCCTCGAGTCAAAACTGAAATCATAGTGCTGAATTACTGTGGACCGACTGTATGCAATATATTTATTGCCATATGCACTGCGTTAAGTCTGCAAACCCCACATCGATCTACATCGACTGCAAACCAGAACATGAAGGACTTTATTGAGGTAGCACAGGTGCCAAGGCCCTTTCGGACGCAAATTCCATGCATTGAGAGCTGTGCGGAAGAGTTCCGAATGATGGGCTCGAGGGTGTTCATGTACTGGCGAAGGTTCCTGAAGTGGCGAGTTGATAGTAATCTGCGAACTCTTTGCTTCACAGTGTGTGTGTGTGTGTGTCTCTCTTTTGCCTCTCTCTCTCTCTCTCGCCATGCCAAAGCCTCACGACGACAAATAGAAATAGCAGAAGCTACTCAATGTGTTTTTTTACGCTGACAAGAACACAGTTACCTACCCCCTAATACTACCACTGAAACGAAAGCTTGGGAAAGTATATCCATATAACGACCTCTTGCTGGTCCAAACGAGATCAATCTAGAATGCTTCTTTAAGTCTAAACAAGATTGCCTTTAACTTCATGCGCATTCGCCAAACAGGCTATTTGCACCTGAGACCCCAACCCAGCCGGCATCCACTGTGCCCGATCGTCGTTGTGCTGCGACATGGGCCTGAGGGTTGGGAGCTAAGTTCGGGCTGTTTGGGACTATCCGAATGGTAAGGACGTCGTTTTACGGAAATCTACTTGCAAATGCTAGCTCAGAGTCAGCGTATCCTCGGTGGTTCAGGACTTGTTTGGATTCGTGACACTTGCGGTTGTTCAAGCATTCCCGGCGGCGTATTTATTGTGGGTTAGCTATGTTTCAACAGCAAAACCCAAGGCAGAAAGGATACCAGGGGGCGTACCCTGCTTTATATAATCTATATATATATATACATATTTGGTCTAATCTGGTCCTGAACAGTTGGATGGGCATGTTTGTCATTGATTTTCTGCCAGGAATTCATGAGGCCTTGAGGAAAATGGCAGGCGTCTGCGTTGTATGATATGTAATGATATGTATGTATAATTTCAAGAGCAGAACATTATGACAAATGCACATCGAGAATTGTGCCAGTCTTATATAGACTGCGTGTCTCGACAAGCTCCAAAGGGCTAGATATCAATTGAAGAAGGCCTGCTGAGAATGCGACTTTGCATCAAACAGGATTCAAGAGACATTTCAACATTAGAGGAACATGTGGAACTACACCCTATATTACAGTTTACCCTCATTGTCGCTTCATGAACTGAGATAAGTCATGGTTGGCAACTTTCTGGTTTTTGCAATTCTAATGGCATGCTGTGCTATGATATAACTATGGGGCACTTTTCATCTATGAGCATCCCAAATGCCCGGATGATGGGGCAGCAGCATCAATACGGAGGCTCCCTATTTTGCACCTACGTCTGATCTGTTCTTGCGTAAAATCTGATACGTGGGAGGGGTTGGGAACCACATGATTGAACTGTTGCAACATCATACAGTGGGGCGATCAATCCCAACAGCCGGCCTAAGAAAGCCAACAAGAAGCAGATTGAATTGAACGGAAATTCAAAACATTTTAAGCACTGTCCACGAGTCCAGGACCCAGACCCAAGTCTGAATCCCCCCATGGCCCCCACTCTCGCCGCAGCAACGGGTGCTCGGAAGGAGGTTCCAGATCCCCTGGTTCCCAGGCTGCCACCTTGGGAACGGCCAGTCTAAACCGAGATCGAAGACCACCTAATATCATCGAAGAAATACTCTCGAGATGTGTTGGCCAAATTGTTACATAATTTGTATACCAACGGAGTGGAAGTTAGAATGTCCGATTGAAAATTTGAACTGACTAATTTTGAGTCCACGCGTACACGAAAACGCTACATTCTATCTGAGGCCCTTTTTAAGCGAAGTAAGAAGGTGAAATTGCCTTTTCCATTAGACATAGAATGTGCTGTGGCATATGTTTCACTGCTGCCCTTCCACGCCCTAGAATCCCTGGCCCAGGGCAGAGAATTGCGCGCTTTTGCCAAAAGAGTGAACAATCAGTTTATATATATATGTACTATATAATGTCGGAGAGATTTAGACTCTTTCTCTCTCTTTCTCTAAATATATATATATATATGCATGGGCATGCCATCCCCTTGCATGCACTCTGGAGTGTGCGATACTTGGGACAACTGGGTGGAAAAAGTGGAGCGATGCTTTAGCATCCTATCACCATGGCATGTGCACTTGGCGCATTCTACCTGTGGGTTTTTCCATCCCTAACTTTTTTGTTGTGGACATTTTTGGTTGTTTTTTTTTGCACTACGAACCCCGTAACATTGTAATTGTAAATGGAAATTCATTTGGAAACCAAAACCACATTCTATCTTTCAGTCCGGCGGTATAGTTACATGTATAAATATATTTTTTGCATATGTATATAATATATAGCTACATACAAAACCAAGTAAAACCATATTTGCAAATCTTTTGAGCCCTGTCAATTGGCGGTCTGCATGACAATGACACCTTTGGCGTGTATATGTCCAACTGTCCAACATGTTCATGAGTGCTAATGATTCCGTTCGCACTCCTCCTTCATGCACTGAGCATTCGCCCACTTGCGTGACCTCTCTTTGGTCAGCCATGAAAAATGATGGATTACTGCGTCTGGCCATACAGGCTCTCTCTTGCTGACCTGTTTTGCCCTCACGGCATGAAGAATTTTGTTCAACTCCTGTCTGGTGGTCAGCTCTGCGCGGTTGAACGCTATTCAGTTTCCAGGATCTCAGTGGCTTCCACATGTGGTGGTGATGTGTCATCTGCGCTGTTCTCATCATCTTCCCTCTCATCTTCTGACACTCCAACACTCCCTCTTGCAACCCCGGAAACTCCACTGCGATCTTCACTTCCCTTCCATCATCCATCTTCGAACAGGCGCACCTCGATTATCAGGCATCCCCATCATCAGCATGGACTTCTGCTATACTGCTACACAAAGGCTCGGGGAATGGCTAGAGGACGCCCCCGTTGTTCTGGAGGAGGACGGACAAGAAGTGGCCCTTGCACCCTGAAGTGCTGATGCCACAAAGTTCTACAAGCCGCTCGAAGTTCCCAAAGCTTGCTCCTTGCTTGCTGGCATCAGTTTGATGCAACTCACCAACAGCTTCCAGGCATCGCGCCTGCTACTCCAAACCTTGCTTCCTCCTCTCTGTCTCTGCCAGCCTCATCTACCGACAACTCAATCTCTCTTCTCTCTGGGGCCTGTTGGAATCTCAATGCCGCTTTCCACCTGAAGTCCTATAAGTCGCAGGGGCTCGCGAAATTCCACAAGTTGCCAACTGCCCCTCACCTTAATCAACGTTGTTCTGCGCCAGCTGATGCCTGCTTCAATACCACCCACGTACTGTGGATTCTGGAATTTCTTGCCCACATGGATGCCCAGCCATTGTCCCTCCTCACTGCACCTTCATCAGCCGCTTCCTCCAAGCTCTCTACCGGAAATTCAGCATCCAGCCTGTAGATGGGTCATTCGTCCTCGTTCTCGTGTCTGGAGCTCGATGCCATGCTTGAAGCTTCTGCTTGGGCCAGTGAAGTGCTCGGATCAGCCACTTGGCGCACTGCATGCCAATAGTCTTTGGCTAGATGGCCGGGCTTGCCACATGTGTCGCAAGTCTTAACCTTAGCCATGGCTTCCCACCTGCACTGTCTTGGCCTTTGTAGCTTGGCTTCCCTTTTCTTTTAGCGCCTTTTTGATCTTCTGTGGCCTGCAAAAGTCGAAGCGCCAGCTCTGAACCATCAATGGCCGGTGCCACGGAACCAGCAGGGGATCCAGCCACTGGGGAAACATCTGCTGTTCCCAGTCCTGCCATGAACTCACCCTGCATGGATTCAAGAACCTTCTCCTCTTCAATGATGCCGGATCACGGGCAAAGAGACAATCTGGCAATCGATGGTGCCACTAGCGCTGATTGCACCACCTCAAATCAAAGCCGCCGTGGCCAAAGCCGCGCTGGGAACCGCCACCAGGGAGTGGGTCTCCCCACGGACCAAAATCCCTGGAGCTCAACCCAAAGCCGAAGCAGTGTTCTCAGCTACCATGCGGATCTTTTGAGCTTTGTCAAATGGCGGTCTGCTGCTGATGTCCATTCGCAAAATTTATTGTGTCAAAAAAACACAAAATAGATTATAAAAAATACACAAAGTTACATTTAGTTAAGAACAAAACATAAATACAATCAGTAAAACCAAGATCAAATAAAGTAAAACCAAAAACTACACTAAATTATGGAATCTGCAGATTCCTCGACAAACAAAACACCAAAATCCCAAAACTGCAGAGCTCTTTGTCTCGGGTCTGCAGTTTTGGTATTGTTATATTGTGGTGTTCCTCGAACAAAAAAGACCAACATACCAAAACTGCTATGAATTTATGTATCCTGGGCTACTAGGTATTAAAAACACTCACAAAACACAACAGCCAGCAAATACAAAATCGGAACAAAACACTAGGTACTGGTGGGTACCTATATGTTATTTAAGCAAACAATGTGTTGCCAATGGTATAGTATCGCCTCCCACAATGTGCTCTTGAAGACTGGGGGTTGTTTCTGCACCGTGGAGGACACATATATAGGCCCCAGGGCAATCAAGGAGTAGAACCAAAGCGCTTGAAGGCCCCACATGCACTGGGCCAGGAGCCCCTGCCGCGCTGAAACCAGCACCGTTGGCGCGGAGTCCTCACTTAACTATGTCACGACTATGTCATGGTTTTCCAATGTTTTCCAGAAACATATTTGTGTGCACCTAGAGGACGCTACTAAGAGCAAAGGGCATCGCTACTAGGAGCAAGAAGCTGCTAGGGGCTCCTGGCATCGCTACTAGGAGCAAGGACGCTACTAGGGGCTCCTGGCCTTACTACTACGGCATCTCACAGTTTTCTAGGAAAGCAAACACAACGACAAAACTTCTGGGGGTGGCAGGGTGGATATGTTTCTGCCAGAGCCACGGCAGTATATTATCCCCGGTAGCAGAATGCCAGATGCCCGAAAAACATGTCAAATTTGAATACAATATTGCAGATTACAAGATATTACAAGTACTGTCTGAAGTCGTTAATGGGACTTGGTGAACTTGGTGGCTGCTGGAGCGCTGTCCTGGTGGAGGCGGCATTTGCATGCGTCTGAACCTGGGCAGCAAAAGACATCTTCATGAGTGATCAAATTTGGAAACCATAATGATCACAACGAAACCAGGAGGATGCTGTATGCCAAGTGCAAAGCGATCAGTGCAAGTTCCCTGCCGAACAGTAGACCTCCCTAAAAAGTAAAGGACGTGGCATGACCTGGCCGATTCCTGCCAGCAAAGGCAAGTGAATCTCCAAGAGGAAGCAAAGCCAGGGTTAGAAAAATCCACCACACCTCATCCAAATGATTCTATTGTATTACCTGGGTTCCCCTCATCATAGCAGCTCTTCTTCACTGATGTGGAGCACATCGAGCTGCTTCCACTCTGGGATCTCAGGCTGACCTCCTCCTCTGTGAACTCCATGGATCATCTCAGAGGTCACCATGGGCGACCCAAAGTTCCCGGGGGTAGACTGTGGAGGCTGCCAGTGTCGGTAGCAACATAACAAAGTGTATAAGATGTCAGCAGTGTATGAAGAGAAGCCAGTACATGCTAACATCACTTATGGACAACTTCCGTCTCATCACAGCCAAGCCAACACAAAGCATTCTGCGTGGATGGGCCACAGGAATTGAGTCCAAATGACAAGGGTGCCTGCTCAATGTTTTATCGGGAGGGTAAATAGACGTCCAACAGCATTTGCATCAAGTGTAATCTGCACTTCCAACCGCCGGCAGAAGGCGGTTGTTGGGGCAAGTGTCAGCCGGTTGAACACATGCACTCTTTGATCAAGTGGTTCAAAATTCAGAAAATCATCCAAAGCGTTGGGGATCTGGAGACACCCTAGTTCGACTTAGAATCCGCAAACAACGCCTGAACGCTAAGCATGGCCGTTTGATCAGCGAAGCTGATAAAAATGAGATCTAAAACTCTGCAATAGGTGATAATACGTGAACAAATTGTAAAAATAGATTTGCCAGTCAAAAACTGGCTATCAGACTCGTGTGCATTCCTTGATTGAGCTTTCCGACTCCGGCATCGCCAAGGTCAATGTCCACCTTGGCCGTCTGGCGAGTTCCATAGCAAACACAGAGAAAGCCTGTCCTGTTCAAGTGTGTGCAGCGTGCAGTGTATTCTTCTCCAACTGGGTGAAAAGATGTATCAAGCTGAAGCTGTGCAGAATGAATAGCCTTGTAACTGTACTAGCATCGTCGGAGAATCACGAACTGGGTAGAAAAGGCCCGAGGCTTTAGCTCGAAAGGTCATGCTGTCGCCCTCCATGCGTGGGCTCTCCTGGTCTAACCTTGGCAGATAGGCTTTGAGAGACTTCTTGAATAGTCCTGCTGGTTTGTTCATGGGCTTCTGATAAGAGCTCTTTCAGCTGCGGCTCTTGCATGTTCTTGCGCTATGAAAAAGGAACAACACATCTAAGCGTGTTCCTGGGACACCATGCACTTGGATAGCATTCTGGAGGACCTGAGCGTTCTGTGCGACGGCAGTCAAGAGTGGAAGGGAAGCCACCTGTTCATCCACTTGATTCCTCGACCTGGATGGTGTGGGGGGGATCGCACGTGAAAGCATACGCGCATATACGCATATATACGCATTATGTTGCATTATTATCTGTAAACAAGGATCAATCAAATTGACCTTGAATTTGAACCCGAGACTTTGATGTGCCACTTGCTCGTGGACCAGCTCCTTTCCCTGCGGCTTGGTCCATTTTTGAAGTTGAGTCTGAGGCTGAAAAGCTGGGCTTGTGGGCATCTAACCTTCCCACAAAATGAATTCCTGGCCATTTTTCTTCAGACATAGTTATGCTGAATTCTAGTTGGATACACCTGCAATCTACTGTGACCTCGAATCTCGACAAATCTTTGGTGTGCAACCCATCTGCCCAGGCAGCGTTGAGCCTCCCACGCTGGCAATGCCATGCCCATCTTGGCCGAAATCAGCGGCCTCTCCCCCCGTAATCCTCCAAATCAGGCTCGGATCCAACGACGAAGCACTGTTTAGATTGTGGATCCTGTTCAAAAAGCATATGACGGCAAAAGAACAAGTAACAGCAAATTGTTTGTTGTCTCAAGTTTATGACAAGGAGTTCTAATGGATTGAGATACTAAGTAATTATATTATATCTATATATATATTATCATTCAAAGCGCTAAAAAGCTTCTCTAGGAGAATGATTCGCGGCCAGACTCCGCGGCCAGCCTCTTCACCCTCATCATATTCTCCCTCCTCATCATCCTGGCCATGATCCGCGGACAGAAACGCACAATAGTCTGAGTCGGAGCGCCACAAAACCTCGCACAACCATTTGGAAGGCATCTGGTGTTCTCTGACTGTCCATCAAAGCACAAAGAGGTAAACTACCTATGTGCGTGGCTTGTGTCAAGTCTACACAACATCAACCATCCACCATCTTCGACAATGTGGCCTCTTCTCCCTCATCGACGTGCACTTGAGGATCCTGCTGGTCAGCGTCAGCATTTTTGTATATTGGTTCGTCATAATTCGTGACCTCCCTCAAGTCATCTGCAGGAAGTTCTTGTAGATTAGATTGCAACCTGGAAGTGTTACAGAAGCATCCCATGTCTCCCCAGCAAGGCAACCACCTCTGACTCTCAGGGTCCTCCTCTCCATCGATTTGATCCATTTCTCCGCCTGGCAGGCAAAAGTGTAGAATATGGAATCGCGTAAGAGAAAATTTAAATGCGGTAAAGAACATATTATAGAAAGGGAATTAAGTTGCTTCAACTGCACACGCCAATTTCCTGACATGTTCTCGGAGGGAATCCGCCAGCCTTCGTCTTCATCCTCATCCTGCCGATCGTCGTTCAGGGAGCATGGACTTGGGTCGAACCCCTAAGGTCATTATTTTTACAATACTAAGAGTTGGGGTTTTGTGAGCGCTGAGTTGCTTGCGGCTGCCACAGTCTTTGGAGAAAGCTTCGCGCAGCGCTTTGTGGACCTCCATGTGCAAATTACGTGGCAAGTGCAGCCATTTGTGCACCTCGAAGTTTTGTGGCAGTCGCAGCACTTGGTGGGCCTCGAGTAGCCACTGATTCTTGAAGGTTGCTTGGACACTGCTCCACTACAGACTTACCGCCTCCTGCACACCAGCCACGCTCTAGAAGCCACTGCTAGCCTAACTAACTCATCACGCGCGTGCAAAGTGTTTACCCTTGCACGTTCCTTGTTTATCCATTGTCTAAAAAGAGCTGCATATGTTCAGGTGGTTCATAGCTGTTCACCAATTTTTACCGCTGCAAAACCCCAAATGGCAAATGAAGCGGGTCATGTGGGCATAGCCTGGTATTAAATTTGACTAAATTGAGCTGAGTTTCTTTAGTTCCGAGAGGGTAGGTCAAATAAAGTGAGCCAAGGTAAGCTGACTTGAGCCTTTATATTAAACTTGAGCATGGAGAGAAGTTTTGGGTAACGGCGTCCCTTGAGGGGTGGGACTCTTGTCACCTTTGACATGTTCACATGCACACTTACTGTGTGCGTAGCTGTGGTTAATGCGTGGAAGGCACGCAGGTCATTGACAGAACTTGGGGTCATATCAAAAGCTACATCCCACATAACTTGTCTTCCAGGAAGTTGAATGCGCAAAGCACAACCGCTGCTCTCATGACACACTGCTTGATATGAAAAGGCAACGGGCATTGGGTACACAAAATTTTGGCCTATGGAAATTCCCTATGAGATAAGTTGGGCAAACTGAGTGCAAAGCACAACAAAAAAGTTGGAGCATGGCGCTTTGGATGATCAACAAAGACTGCTTTGATCCTGCAATGAAAAGCACAGGAAGCATACAGGCGCCGCAACAACGTTTTGGTATTGATGCATTGTGGTGATGACATGTCAAACGCCAGCTTAAAACTAGGTGGTTTAACTTAGGGTGGTTTTACGGTCGGCTGACTTCACTTGAACTCAGCCAACTTAGGTCAAGGTCACTGTCCAGGTCACTTGGTTGGTGTCTGCGTGTTCTGCATCGCTTAAGCTAAGCTGGCTTAGCTCAAGTAAAGCCACTGGCAACGCTGACCTGACTTCCCCAAGTCAAGTGAAGGGAGTGTCTGCACCCAAATGATCTACATATATCCTGAAATGATGAGAGGTAGTGACTCGGATGCCTGGCGTCAAGACTGTGAGGGCCCCACGTGGAGTATGTTCTTTGTCAAGCGACTCGGGAAGGCATGGATACCTCCACCATCCTCCACCCCCATGATGGGATCCAACCACCATCAAAAGGCCAGTAGTAGATGGTGTTTTGATGTTTTTGGGAGGTGGGTCGTCCTCTGCTGAGCCAACTGAAACTGAGAGTTCATCCGCCCAGCACAGTCTTAGGAGTCCCTCAAGTTAACAATTGGAAGTGGAACTTGGCACCTTTGTTTAAGGTAACTAAATGTAAGTAATCCCCACAAAAAAAGTGTTCGAATTCCATGAGTGTCTCTTCTCCAGATCGGTGGTTTTGGGATCTGGCCGTGCAACAAGTACGAATCAGACCCTCTGCACATCAGGTGGACATATAAATCTCCATGAGAGTGGGCGAGAGTCGAGAGTCAGGAGGCATGCGGCTTTGACCAAACAACAACACTTTTGACATGCACAAAACACAGCAGTCCTCCTCAGCAAGAGCTTCATCTCCGTTCTCACCCATCTCATCATCGTCATCATCATCATCCTGAGTTCAGGAGCACTCTGTCATTTGTAAATGGCTCCGCACAAGCGTATGCTTGACAACATGCCAGATCGAAGATTTAGGCCTTGTGGGAAATGCCATATAACTGTAATCGGATGCAGAATGCTGCACAAGCTCACAACAATCATTCAGCAACCGCCAAAACGAAAAGCACTGCTAAGAATCATGTCTTGAGATGCCCCAAAGATCCTGTATCAATGTTCCAGCGCGAACTCCGTGAAAACTGTCAATGCAAGCCCTCCCTACCAGGAGCTTCAGCCTACTGCTCCGGATGTTATCCTTATCCACGCGCACCTCTTCATCATCATCTCCAGCAACCTCTGCGTCCTCTCAGGGCTTTGACTGGAGACAACAAGTAGCTTCATATCTATTGCTCGTAGCGAAAAGAGAGTTCACCATATAGCCTATATAGCTTCATTGAACTCACATGGATGACCAGTAAGCCACTGCAGTCCTCTCCCTCACCTCTTCGCATCTCTTCTTGTCGCAGCGCCTGATTGGAGTTGACACATTCTACTTGCCTTCAGGGCATCACGTTCTCTCACATCATGTGCGCAAATGTTTGTGTTGACAACATTTGACAACCCATCCTGTGCATATAGACCATGTGTTTTGAGACATACGTGCTGTTTTAAGAAACAAAGTTTGCTAACTCGGCAAAGCGGGAGGGCTGACTCGGCAGTCGGACCTCTCCCACGGCTTCCATCACGCCATCACCCAGCGCTCGAAGGACCCTGAGAGCCAGAGTTGACGCAGGATAGCTCACGCTTCTTCAAAGAAGCTCCCCCCCGCCTGAGGGGGGGATTTGGTTTCTAGGTCCTAGATTTTTTGGGAAACTTAACCTTAATTCATGACGTTCTTGAGGGGATGATAAACATGTGTAAAGATTCTTGAGGGGATGATAAACTCAAGAGAACCTTCGATATCCTGTTGTGCACATCTGAGCGATGGACCCTCTTCAGCGGGCCGTTTTTTGCAAATTTGGAGTGCCACCAGGGAGGCTCAGGTACCCATCGTACTGTGACGCCTTCGCTCCACTACTGATAGATCCTCGTGACACTAAAGCCACTAAAGTTCACCAAAGCCCAATGCACAGCACAAAGTATATAGGTGGAGTGTATCACAAAGATCAATATATAATCCTGGAGCTGATCACTGCAGACAACTAACTAGATGCATCTGCACAATGCATGGAGCAAATCGTGTAGTGCGCACCCTGCGTCATTTCTGAAAGCAGCAGGTATGGACGTATGTGCTGTATATTCTGCTCCTGCTGGCATTGTGAGGAAGCTGATGGAAGCACTAAGTAAAGAAACCCTTTATATACATCCCTTGACATGAAATGATCCACCTGAGTGAATTCCCAACCAATCACCATATGTGATATGTGTAAGAATTCAGAGGATATCTACTGATGTTCGCAGCAGGTAAGACATGATTTCATAAAGGGTCAGCCAGGCCTGGTGCCCTCAGATTCCATGGATTCAGTGCGAATGACCGCCTCCTGATGTGGGTTGAGTCGGGTTGGCTGGGTGCTTGCCGATCTTCTTTGTGGACTATTAGTTACTAGAAAGCTTCTTGTTCCTAGTAGTAAGGCCAGGAGCCCCTAGTAGCGTCCTTGCTCCTAGTAGCGATGCCAGGAGCCCCTAGTAGCTTCTAGTTACTAGAAAGCTTCAAAGACATACTAAAATCCTTTATATCCCTGAAGGATCAACAAACCCAATCGCAAACCAAGATCAGATGTGGCAGCCCACACGGTTCTTGCTCTGGCATGAATGGCTTATTGCAATGATTATCTACTAGCTTCTTGGGTTTATTATATATATAATATATATATATATGTCAAAGACAATAAAGGACTGATGGAAAGATTGGTGTTTTATTAGTGCTTTGGCTCGACTACGGAAACAATGCAGCAAATGCTGTCGTGCTGCACAATATCTTGTGGTCAGGCCCTCCTACAAAAAAGAACCCGGTTGTGCACTCCTGTTTGGGCTATCTTGGGCTACTTTGCTACATTCAAAAGACACTTGGGACAACTTGGGGCAAACCTTGGTGGATCGAACCAGGTCCAATCAAAAGAGGCATCCCCGTCACTTCGGTCCATGGGGTCAGGGCGAGGTGACGTGTCTTCCGGAGCTGGGAGACCTGTGCGTGGCAGCTGAAACACTGGTGCACATCTAAAGAATGTGCATCTAGACATATCATGACTTGAGAGGTGGGAACAAAAGCGAGAACAAATCGACAAGAAAACAAGGAAAATACTCCCCATGCACTTCAAGTTAAGCCTGTCAAATTAGATGCTGCGAAGGCCACCTGTGGGAGACCCATGGGTTTCGCGGCGAAGCAGCAGTTCCAGACACCTGGCCGGCGGGCTCTGCGAGACCGAAACCTTCGTCCGCTCTACGTTGTATTGTTGTATTTTCATCAAGGAGAGGTGGTACGCAGGGCTATAGCACAAATGCAAATTTGAAAATCCGACAGGCTGCGCTTGGCCGGCTTTGCCCTACTGGCGACAGAAGTTCCCTTGGCTGGGAACACCATGGAAACTCTAAACCTCACATTGACATTGAACAGAATGGATCCAAGAAATTCCGCGAGGCCACACTGAGACTATGTATGAAGACATTTCTGCGGCCTCAAGACACTGCTTGCCACCATGGTGGCTTCGCTGCGCTGCAGGGGGAGATGCTTCAACACCGCAGTAAAGGCATCACGCAACGCCTCAGTCAAGGTCGGTACGACAACACTCCAAACACTTGCAAAGTGCGCCATGCGGTTGAACCGCATACTCCTCATTTATGATGTGAAGTAATGTGGGTATTCAATGATTCACCAGCATCACTTTCCATCAAACAGGAAATGTGTGGAGCTATATATGTGGAGCCCAGGTTTGCTGTATAAGACCAAACATTTTGATGATGACACTCTGCCCAGCTGAGGCACATCTGAACCGTCAAGACTCGTGGCACCCCTCAGATCTGTGGAATATTGTGGGACTGCATAATATATAGTCTGCTGATTAATAGGCCCAAGTGCATTTCTAATTTATGTATTTGGAGCACTCCCTCTGGCTCAAACTAGCAGGCTGCCCCAACACCCAAACGACAGAAATGACAGACTCATGTTCCAAACTGGAATTTCTTTCCTGTGGTGCCTCCTACTGTTAATATCTCGCCTGCTGTGCCCTAGACATGCCACGCGAGCTCGAGGATTGAAAAGGACACGTTTCTGTTCCCTGATCCGCCTGGAGCTCCATCACGATGTGCCCAGAGTCCTTGCGGGTTCTGGCCTGCAGGGATTTTGCAGCCGCCTTTTCATGAAATCACTTGCGCTAAGGCTAAAGATGTCTCATGATGTCTATATAAGGCTCACTCAGGAGTTCCGGTTTTGCACTCTTGTGCTTTCGGCATCTTCACGGTGAATAAGCAAGTTGAGCAAGATAGCAAGAAATGACGTGTGGATGGGATTGAATGCAGAAAATGCAAACCCAGTGCCTTCTTTGCAGGTGGTGCAGCTGCTGTGCTTCCTCGGGCATAACGGCTTCATGTGTGCCCTCGCATGAGCCCAAGCTGTCAAACGTGGTCCAGTGCAAAAGCCCACCTGCAGTGGAATATGTGAATCTTTGAACCATGTTGAACCACTTGAACCTCTCATTTATGGTCGAACTTCACTCCACACCTTTGAAAGACTTGCAAAGTACCAAGTGAGATACATCAAGTATCGAAACAGAAATGAAAAACATAAGTTCTCTTATTAAAGGGACCCTTACCTTCTATTGTTCGTGTTGCGTCCTTTCTTTTTTCATGCCTCATTGATGTCCTGCTTGTACCTCCCTTCCCCAGACCAATCCAAACTGAGCACTCCAGCCAGTGGGATGATCCAACGCCGCCAAACGCGGGGAATTCCCAGCGTCCTGCGGAGACCAAATTGTGGCTTTGGAGAAAGCAGCTTGTTAAGTTTCCCTAAAATTCTAGGCCTGAGTCACTGAGGGCGGGGGAGCTTCTTTGAAGCATATGTAGTAGCTTAAGTAGCTAGGAGTGTGTAGTCCCTTGCTAAAATTTATTAAGTCGGCGCCTACTTAATTGAGGAGGAGTGGGAAAGCAACTTTCAGTCCAAGACTCCAAGGAGGTTAAGCTTTGGGACTGTGCAAGAAGCCCGCAGCAAGTTCTGCAAGCTCTGTGCTTTTTGTTGCCCAGTGGCATCCGAACTCCACTCCATGTTGCGTTGGTCGGCAGCTTGAAAGTGCCACTAGATTTCTTGGTGTTCATCCGGTTGTGTTTGCCTTTGTGTTTGTTTTCGTGGAGTGGTCGACCTTGGAAGACCCCTCAGTCCTCAAGCTAAACCCCGCCTACCTAGACATGCAGATGGTAGCACATTGTGTTTTATTCACAAATGAAATCTGAAAGTTCCCACATCATGCGTGTCACAGACCATCACAACACATGCAACCAAACAACTTTAACCAAGTGCCTGAACCTAGTGACTGAGTAGCTTCTTTACCCATGACCCACCAGTTTTGCAATCTCCTGATTGGCCGTATCACCTCCATCTTTATCCTCCTGGCAATCATTCTGAGCTGGCCAAGTAGCGATGCCAGGAGCCCCCCTAGTAGCGTCCTTGCTCCTAATAGTAAGGCCAGGAGCCCCTAGTAGCGTCCTTGTGGCAGGCCTAAGAATGTACTTTTATTGGCCTAAGAATTGAGCACAATTGCCATCACACACATCATTACACCGGTTCAAAACTTATCTGGACATAGCCCCTGAAAGCCTTACCGTCAAAATTCCAGACTTTCACACAAAAGGTATTAAAAGATAACAATCATCAGATTGGTAAAAATATCTTCGGACCACATTGTTGGTACATGGCCCACCTTCCGCTCTGCGGCCGCGCAAGACAGCAGCCGAGCAACAATCGTTGCAGTGGTTGCCACCTGCAGCAGATGCCGAGGGAGCTACTTGCCGTGGTGAAATTGATAACGCCCCTACTTAGATCGAACGTTTTTGTGGTTGTCATTTATGGTTTCTGCTGATTTACCGACGGTTGAGTTAGCAAACAACAAAATCGGAGTGTTAGAGAGACTACTGGTTTTGTAATTTTTTTGTACATGGTCTTGTCCGGAGTAGCGCTCCGAACAAGTGAGACAAATCATGAGGTATCAATGAGTAAAATCAACGAGTGAATTGATGCATTCATGCAATGTCTTGAAATTGAACATGCAAGTGGAGCAAAGCAAAAAACACACACACAAAAAACAAATTGCTACATGGCACCGTGTTTTTTTAGAGTTGGCTTTTGAGGAGCCTTGCTACGTCTATCTGCTCCATCTGCTCGCACTATATGGTCTCAATTCAGTCGCCAGCCTGTGTGCCATATTCACCTTCCTCCTCTGTTGACTTCGGACCTTGGCGTCGGGCAAGGCTTTGGGATGGCCCTTTCCTTGGGGTCATCGAGTCATCAATTTGTTGTGTAAGGCCTCAGTGTCCCAGAGTGCCGGGCCATCTGCAAGCGAACGCAGCGTCACAACGGCCTGTGAAGGTACAGGTCGTACGTAGGTTGCCCCGGGCTTGATTTGATACCCAACTAGTTTTGAGGCAATGTTTGTATCAATTTGTTTGGAAACAATCAGAAAGGTATGTTATGCTGTTCCGAGACATGGCTTTGGGACTGCCTTTCTAGGAGGAGATATGATACTGTCCTTTGATGGCTGGCAGTACAATAATTACCATAATAACTTCGGTCAAATATCAGGAGTGTGATGCTTTGAAAACATCTCAGACACCTGATAGATTGGCTCCGGCACAGAAGAGGAGGAGAACATATATTGGTGATGCTGCTGAAATCATGCTCTCGATGCCCTCTAGTTTGTAGGGAGATGAGCAGGTAGCGGAGAAAGCATAGTAGTGTTTCTCAGAAGAGAGCCAAGGCCCCATATTGTAAAGGCTTGCTTTCTCTTGTTTTGATTGCTGTCTATCCCGTATCAAGCAAATCATATTCTACAAGCATCGGTACACCATGGCCTGGTGGCTATGTTTTGGGCGCTTCATGCTGATTGTTGGGGCTCCCAATGAGTCCAACTGCAAAAAAGCAAGTAGGCACAGGCAATTGATGGCAATTGACTTGGCCTTCTCCTTCAAATATGGTAGATTATCATAGATTATCTTCCCGTTTTCCGCAGATTGGATCGATAGCTGCTAAGCATGTGTACTGAGGGAGCATTCAATTCTTGTCATCCTCGAGTCCGCGCCTCTGCCACCAACGCCCTCCGTGGCTCGCCGGGGTGGCGGCCCACGGAGCAAAGCACCGCCTGGCTGGGAGGAGATTTGCAGATTGGGAAGAAGGAATGCAAAAAATGTGCACCAAAAAAGAGAAGAAAAAAAGGCAAGGCCCCTTCAAAGGTGGTCTTATTAAAAGGACCCTTACTCTTTTTTTGCTCTCTTTTTTGCTCTCTTTTTTGCTCTCTTTTCAACGATAGCAGGTTGATTCCACGAAATGCGAGATTGAAGGAATGTAACAGTTTACCCTCAAAGCCGATCAATGAACATATTCAAAGGGCGCACAGGGCCAGGGCTGCAGTCCAAGTCTGCTGCTGTTCTGCAATCAACTGAACAAAATGCACATATCCTCACATCCACTTGATGTGCAAGGGGCCTATGCATGGCCCTAGAGCCAACTTAGATTCTCAGGCCCGAGCAGCTAAATGTGGCAGCAGCCTGGCAGGAAAGCTTTTGTGAAAGTGGTGCCCAATAGATAGCTCTGTCAATCAAGGGAGAGAATCTTAGCTCTGTACTGAACACTCGGTAGACACTGCTGCGAGTCCTCTTCGGCTAGCAGCTATCATATCAAGTTTGGATGCAGGTCCCCCAATCGGGTAGTCGCTCATTTGTGCAGCTTTGGGATAAAATTGCCAAACAGAAAGCGGAAACAGCTATGACGTCCATCTGGAAAGTGGAAGGCAAGTTTCCAGGTGACACTGCACTCAAAAGACCACCGGCCTCTGCACTGGATTCACCGAGCCAGACCTGGGCAAGACGGGGGTGGAGCAAGGAGGTCTCATACAGGGAAGCGAACTAGTTATATAAATTCTATGTTTCTATGCTGTGGTGATAGTTTATAGATGTTTATAATTTATAACACATAGATTCATCTAAACACCCCCCCAATACCCAAAATGATCAAAATGCCATTACCATTCCGTTGCCAACATTCCCTTGAGTCAACTTGAAAGTCTGGTAGCTGCAAACCCACAAAACTGAAATTGAGCTGGCAGGTCATAGGATTCAACTGGGTCGACTTGGCACCTCCCATACACCCAGTTCTGCCATCCCATACGCCCAGCGTGAGAAACGATTAGAAGTTCTTCACTCGAACAAAGGCACGGCAAGAAGGGTCCGGACATCGCGCTCTTTTGTGAGGGTGGCAAGAGGTCAATCTGCTTGGGCCACAACCTCACGAAGACTACCCTAAAGGTCAGCGTCCATGAAGGGAGTGGGATGACATGTCAGACAAAACACTGGACATTTAACATCTGTTCACAACAAGCTAAGGAGCGGGATGCAGTGCGGCTCAAGGTCGCCAAGGGTCACTTGGGAAGGGCAAATTCCAACGCAGTGAGTTTTGCAAAACCTGTTGCATAGATTGATGGAAGATCAGCAGGCCACTCTGGAAGGAGCCTTAAGTTTAGATTGCCAGAGCCTCGCGGGGCTCTCTGGTCTTCTCAGCCACCGCACTCTGCCAGCCGGGCCAGCTGTGGCAAGAGATGTCTCATTATGAGCAGCAAAAGGCTCCTGCAAGCAGGAAATCCAGTTTGCCATAGCTAGTTACTTGCAGAACATTGGACAAGGGTCCCTTCAGAGGGTGTTCTATGTCAATAACATGTAAAAGCTCGCACCTGTTGGGTATGGTCGAGTGGGCACAGATAAAACATGATAAAAACCACAGATGAACTGGTCACCTTGTCCCGACCTTGCACAGCGAGCCACTTAACACACTAAGGGCACCGCTTGTGATTTGGAGCTGGTGCTGCCACCACAAAGGTCTTCTCGTCCTGCATGGCTCCGGTGAGCAGTTCAAGGAGAAGCGATAACAAATACCTGTAGACTTTGCAGTGCATGTTTCAACACAACTTTTGTTGATTTTTCATGTCGAAGATGTGCGTCTGCTTGTGCCCTGGTCACAAAGAAACACCACAGAAGACCCTTGCTATTCTGCTTTGGTTTAGGAACAAACTACGGTCAAATTCTCTAGGTTGAGCTCTACCATGAACAGTGATGGATGTTAGTTTTGTGCAAACCTGCTCTCACTCTCACTCAATACGCAAATCGGACGATCGACCTATTCATTCCGTGTCACCCCTCACGAACGATCGCAGGAGGGAAACATGGGATTAATTGCAGGGATTTAAAGATCTAACAGGCAAATCAAAATCCCTGACGGACCAGCAGGATGCAAGCACCTCCCAGCCTTTCTGATGCCGCGCCTGCGAAATGCTTGGGGCCGCCATCGCCAGCGGCGCCTTCCTTGGATTTAAAGCTGGCTCAGAACGGGCGGTTCTGATGGCTTCGCCAACAACTTTAGTGCCAACGCAATTCAATCCCTTGATTCGCTTGCTCAAGATTTAGCATCTACAAAATAAACGAGGTGTACTTGGTTTATCAGGGTACCTGCACTGCGGGTATGCCTTTCAGCACACTGACAATACGCCTGAAGACATACTGACATACTGCGGGTTAAATGGTGGACTGTGGCCCTACGTAGTTCCATCTGTGTCTCTCCGAGTAGATGTCGAGTCTTGAACGACAGCATAGAGACATAGAGTGAGGATGAGAGAGGGGTGTACACTATATAGGTTGTTTTGTGAAGACATCACCTTGCCGGAAGGACAAACCGGAACACTTCGAGCATCTTCAAACACTCAGCATGTGGTGAAGAAAAACGTATCATCGGCTGCTTCGTCAGCCGCTACCAGTAGTTGGGATCTAGTGGAAGCCACTCCACACCAAACACCATGAATCCTTGAACAGGTCTGTTCAGGAATGCCAAGGAGTCATATGTCGGCGATCAGGTCTGATTGAGGTAGTGAGTGAGTTCTATCCAAACAATAGCCTCTAGTGCTGTTCATAAGCACAACGTTGTTTCTTTGGCAATTCACGGCAATTTGGATCGCCCCCGGATATCGTCTTCGTCTTCGGGGCGGATTTTCTCTTACAGAATCTATCCTGGCGTCTGCGGAATTTGTCTTCGTCAGTGGGTGCAAAAGTGAGCCCAGAGAAAGGAAGACCAGCACAGAGAAACCACAGTGGACAAGTATCAGCACAGATGAAGGTCCTTCCAGCGCAGAGGAACCACGTGCACAGCAAGGATCAGCACAGATGAAGTGCAGAGAAAGGAAGGACCAGCACAGAGAAACCACAGTGACAGCAAAGGATCAGCACAGATGAAGCACAGAGAAAGGAAGGGCCAGCACAGAGAAACACAGTGCACAGCACGGATCAGCACAGATGAAGCACAGAGAAAGGAAGGACCAGCGCAGAGCAACCACAGTGCACAACAAGGATCAGCACAGATGAAGCACAAAGAAAGGAAGGACCAGCGCAGAGAAACCACAAGACAGCAAATCAGCACAGATGAAGCACAGAGAAAGGAAGGACCAGCACAGAGAAACCATAGTAGACGGCAAGAATCAGCACAGATGAAGCACACAGAAAGGAAGGACCAGCACAGAGAAATAATAGCATCCTTGCTCCTAGTACCGATGCCCGTGTTCCTAGTAGCTTCTTGCTCCTAGTAGTAAGGCCAGGAGCCCCTAGTAGCGTCCTTGCTCCTAGTAGCGGGAAGAATATGGTCTAAAGAACATGTATGTATATATATATATATACAAAGCACGTTCATCATCTTTGTTTTTCTTGTTGTCTAGCGCCCTACAAGGGCCCTCCCGAACTCAAACCCCGAAATGCCCCAAAACACCAAACATCAAATCCTTACAGGAGCAACAATGACTGCTTCCAGCAAACTCTGGGATGGTGGAGATATGTGGAGCCCAAAATCACCAATCTTGATTTAAGAATCTGAACTGCCCTGAGATCCACAAGCAGCTTCAACTTCACCGAGCTTCAAGAGTAGAGAGCTTAGACCCTGGACTCGCATCAGCAGGTTGTCCATGACCTGAGGTATGTGAGAGAAATGACTGCCAAAACCCTGCAAAGCCAACAAACAATTACTGTGGTTAAGGCTAAGGGCAACTTCCTTCCTAAACGTCAAACATTTTCCTCACTGTTGGCCAACCTTGCAAACGCCTGCGTTGGAGGACAACTCGACGCTGACCAACAGGCCACCGGGCACAAAGGACAGAGATTGGACCTGAGTGCAGCGCTCCGAGGCCACAACACTCAGACAACTCAAAGAGCCAGAGAGCTTTGTTTTAAGCCCGCTCCTACTCAATTAATAGGCGCCTACTTAATTAATTAAGGAGGTAAGCTACTAGCAATAGGAAGCTCCTAGCTAGGATGCAGGATAGCACCCGCACTAATGAGTTGGCTCCTAGATCTTTTGGTAAACTTGGAAGGCCGTGAGGTGGTGACAAGTATATCGCTAGTAGGTTAAGCAGCCTAAAGTAGTAGCAGCGAAGCTGCTAGGCTTGCACGTAGAAATGCAGGGGGAACTTCCTTGACAAAGCCCTTGCATGATTGAGTTGGTTTGTAGGTTTGGGACCATCGCATCGGTGCAAGTATACATCTTCAATCCTCTTGTAATGACAGCCAAAGACAGTCTGGCCATGGATATTCCAGCCATCGCACCCCTTTTGAGCCGCGAACCCAAGGCCAAAGGATATGGTGGGGGAAGTGTCTGAGCATGTGCCTCCTGCCAGGATAATTTGCCGCGCACCAGCTTGCAAACTGCTAATTGCGATGTTTGTCCATATCATCAGAGCTGCCTGTTTTGCACTCCAAGTCGAATGCAAGGAGGCTTCCAGGGGGTCTTCTCATGTCTGTTTCATAACAAGGGGAGCATCAGCGACCATAGTGAACAGTGGCCATTGCTGGTGAACACGTGAGGAGCACATGGTCGTTGATGGAGACAAACTAATCCAGGCACATGGATGATATTATGGATGGGATCTGAAATGTTTGGCAATCTCCTTCTCCTCAGCTTCGGCCTTTGAGGCCACTTCGTGAAGCTTGTGAAAGGAGGTCCTCGCCACCCCACCACTGGCAAACAACTTGCAAGAGCTTTGTACTTGGGTCACTTGGAGGGAAGAACGGAAGAATGCACAGCACCAAAACATTGGCAGACCTGGGCTTAAAAAGATCCGTAGACCGTGAACGTCACGTGTTGCATGGACCTTTCACTGGTAAAATATGTAAAAGTACTGTATCCCCTTGTGAATTCGAGCCTAGCCTGGGAGTTGCAATTTTATAAGGAACCCACTTGAGGGGTGAACCAACAGTCTCTATAAAACGATCAAACCAGCCTTGAATCCTATAAAATGTGGGCGCCCACCCTCGAGCTTAAATAGAGATCTCGAACTGTGCTTCTCTATGAAATTAGGAACGACATGCGTTAGTTGTCGAATGTAGCCAAAATAGGCCATAATACCGATGACTCTGATTTGTAGAGAAAAGAGGGAACATAACAACTTACAACAAGTTTTGGCAACAATCGTTTCCGATGACTTTCCGTTTGTACATCCGATGTTTCCGACATGCCACAAGAATTTCACAAGCGCAAAAACAAAGTACAGCACGGACATCAAATTCCAGAAGCGAAACCATGTCGATGGTTCTTTAATCCTTTTAGATGCATTGCTTTGTTTTTCACACACAGTATATATTCACGTCTTTTCTATAAGATGCAAATCTCACATGTTTGACTGCCTCTTGCTTTATCTTCATTCCAAAAAAAGGATTTGAGGTTCAGAATGACTTCTCTATAAAATTGAATTGGTTTTCTCTCTAAATTGAATTTATTGGCAATTGGGGCACCCACCTTATTCGTCTTTTATCAACTTTATATACTCCTCCACAGTCTCTATGAAATCAGGACTGATATCAGAAATTCTTGAAAATCCAGAAAAGAAAGAAAAACTTGATTTTTGATCTTTACTTGCGAATGGATTTCATAGGAAAAAAAGGTTCAAAAAAAGAGACTCTTAAAACGATCCATCTGATTTCCCAATTGTACAAGGCATCTTCCCATGGGGATGTAAAAGTCCTATTGGATGTGGCGTGAGCGAAATGACCACTCTTGGGACACAAAAAAACGGAAGGGTGTCATGGGCGGCTGCAAATTGGACACCCAGCTTGGAGGCTCAAAGAATCCCTCCCCTCATTCCTTGGAATTTCTCCCGATGTCCAAAGCCGTATCATTCGCGTACAAAGGCAAATAAACCCCTCAAACAAACATGGAATCTGAAAGCCTCCATGACTCTATGTTTGAAGATTTGCTCCCGCAAGTTCTTCAGCGTTGACCACCAATCTATTCTCAGCGCCTGCACTGTACGTCCACACCAAAGCAAAGCTCATTGACTAAGGTCCTCAGTTCCAAACGACACCAAAGTCAAAGCGCCAGAAAAAGGATGGAAAACATTTGGTTCATTTGGAAAGGGTCTGGATTCTGGCCCGCATCCAGACTCCTACCGTTCAAACGTCAGTTCCCAAGAGACCTGCGGGAGTTCATTCACATTCTCGAGCCTTTCGCTCTTGAGCAAGGTGAAAACCCACGTGTCCAAACAAAGCAAAGACAAACACCAAACAACATGATAGTGTGTGTGTCTTCCATGTGCCAACAAACAGGTGGCTTCTTTCCACATGCGCATCAAATGATCAGTAAGAGAAACCTGGAGACTCAAAGTTGGGTTCTCTAGTGAGACTCCAGTGTTCACAGGCTCTTCTCTCAGCACCCTCCCCAGCACTGCCCCACACTGCCAGACCTGACCCGGCACTGCCCATTTCAACCCCGCGGCTGCAAGATCGGCAGCGCGCAAGGCACACAACGCAGCCTTTGGCCTCATTTGAACAAAATCAACTTCATCTGGAGATGCTCCGAAAACCAAACAAACAAAACGTGATAAGCGCTACGATTGAGATGTTGCAATACGGTGTGCCCTGCTCTGCCGTGGCTGTTTGTTGAGACCATGGGTTGGGTGACGAAAAAGCTCCTAGTAGCTTCTTGTTCCGGAGCCCCTAGTAGCGTCCTTGCTCCTAGTAGCGATGCCCTTTGCTCCTAGTAGCGTCCTCTACCCTCCTTTTGAATGTCTTTCATCAATAAAGGGATGTCATTTGCTTGCTGCGGTGTCCGGCATTGCAATGTTGACGTGTTTGCATATGTGTTCCTCTGCCAAGTCAACTGCGGAGTGCGCCATGTTATTATATAGGGTGTGTTCTTTCGAGGGGCGCTAACAAAAAAAACTCACCCACATCAACCACCACTCATCAGAACTGTTCCCAAGTCCTTCTTCTTGAAAGCCCACGTTGCCACGGTTCAAGGAGAAATCCACAAGCACACATTGGTCCGCAGAATGGAAGCCTCTGCCCCTTTGGGGACCCCGAGATCCACTTCACGAGGTTACAGGCGATGGATGCAGCAAACCCTGCACGAGTTTTTTTTCTGAGAGCCGTGCCATCCCATTTCTGAAGCTAGTGAATCCAATCTGGGGACCTAATGAATACCACGCTGATCCTTGTGAATTGTCCGATTCTTGGATACTCTTGGATAATTTTTTGATTTGCGTTTGACTTCCTTGCAGATCAAGAGCTCTCCCAACTCAACATCCAGGCTACCCCACGTTGTGGACGCTCAGCATCCGGGATTACCTCCAGCCTGGTGACTAGCCCAAATCAGCCCAAAGACTGCATTGTCCAACTGTTTCTAGGCAAGAGATTGCTGCGTGTAAGAGAATGACCTCTGACCAAAAAGTTGATGAATAAGAATCAGGGGATGATTTGTGGATGTTCTCTCAAGTTTCATAGAACTGTTGTTCCTTCCTTGATGTCTCCTTCGTGCCACAATTGGAGCGATTGAGGACAAACATGCTTGGGAGGTCACATGTCCTGTCCTCTTGGTGTTGACTTCAGTTCAACAGTATTTCTGGAGCACCCAAGAAGAAAAGAAGAAAGGAAGGGGAAAGAGAAAGAGAAACGTTTTCAAGCTTAACAAAAGAGCAAGGGAAAATAGAACAGGAAAAGCAAATGTTGCAAACACCACTGAGGTCTCCAGGCGTCATCTCGTGCTCACTGACCTTTTGGGTCACCGCCTTCACAGCCTCCTCGAACAGGCCTGGGTTGCGACCTCGCAAAGCACACAACGAGTTTACTTACATGATCTTCTGTAAGCAAAAGGATCCAAGAGGCAATATTCTGCATATGTGACCAAGAGTCTGCTTCATCAAACATGGCAAAAACACAAACCGCGTCCTTTCCCAAGTTCCCCCACTGGTTTCGTACATATATATATATATTTGTCCAAACTTGCCTTGAACTCCCAGCTCTGCGCTTTTGCATACTGGTTTCGCTTGCGACGCAAGCATGGTGCATACAACGGGTGTGTGAATACTGAATGGATGGAACGCAACAGTTGGGATCCCCTCGACAATCGTCCCGTCGAGGTGCTCAAGAGGTGGTAGTTCATCCGGCACAGCTCCCTGAGAGGTTTCAGATATTCAGCACAAAATGCTATATAATCAAATCGTGGGACTGCCATGACCCCACAACAGCGCCACAGCGCCTGGCGCCCATGTCACGGCGAGAGCCAAATGATTGAAGGATCTCCATCTCCATGCGCTGCTGCAAGGCCGGCCTAGACATGAAGCATTGTTCTGGGGAACATATTTGCGCCCATATGTTCGTCTGCGGCTCATCAAGGTGCCCGGCCCATCTTCAAGCAACAGCACCATAAAGTCCGACAGCATCTGGAAGAGCCTAAGATCTCAAACAGTGATCGTCAGAGGTGGGGCTGTAGAGTTGGGGATTAACATATTTATTTAATCTATATATATATATCTGAATATATATATATATTATTAGTCTTTAGTCATTTATCTTTGTCTCACATGTTCTCTTTTCTTTCCTGGTCTGGCCCAACCTGTTCTTTCCTTTCTTTTCTTCTCGTATCTTTCTTTAGACCTTAGATTCCTTTAAACCTCTATATAAACCCTTTACCTTCAACTCTTCTTTCATAACGATGAGGTCAAGCTCCATGTTAAGTCTGACCCCTCTGGACCATGGAAAATGCTGGCCGAGGAATCAATTCATTGCAAGACAAAAAGAGTACCACAACAAATGATGGTAGTGAAAGAGTTCTGGCTATAAATCAAGAAGATCAAATGACAACTTGTCCTCGTGCGCGGTTACAAGGTCAGCCCAAATCAAGCTCAAACTCTCACATTATTTGGCTTACAGTAAGTACAGGTTCAACCTGGTTCCAGCATCTTTGCCCATGAAAACAATCGCAGCTTCAGAGATGCTAGGGCACGAAACCCCTGGAAGTTTGCTTCCTTTCCCAAGCGGAGGATCCTGAGCAGATGGAAGCGCACACTCTCAGGAGTAATTTTCTTGTCCAGGTTGGGGTAGCCTGCAATGTTGGGTCTAGAAGCTTCACCCGTCCCAGGAACAATGTTCGCTACTAGGGGCTCCTGGCATCGCTACTAGGAGCAAGAACGCTACTAGGGGCTCCTGGCCGTACTACTAGGAGCAAGTAGCTACTAGTAACAAGAAGCTACTAGGAGTTGGGACAATGGGTCTGGAAGCTTCACTTCCGTCCCAGTATTGACATCACCGTTGCCGCCTTTTCTCTTCAAGATAGGTTGGTGATGGAATGTAATGGGTACAGCTAGACGAAAAGATTCTTGCGCCCATGCCAGCGTTGAAATGCCAAGACCCGTGCAGCTGCAACGACCGAAGTCCGCTGTCCGAAACCTGAGAGCGCAGGTGTGCGTGTATGTATATATATATATATTGCATACAAACACCAGTTTAAAAAGAATAAAAAAACATTTACAACAATGCAGCACAAGGACATGGTGTTGGCCTTCGAATCAACAAGTCAGGATACCCTGTCATAAGAACTGATGAGGACTGGAGGGCATGACACGATTCATTCTCCAGGCCGTCGCCAGTGAAACTTACTTGATTGAGATTTAGCAATGGTTAGCAATAGTTAAATTCCATGGGGACACGGGCCGACTAGCTTTCAGTGTAAGCAAGAGGTCTTATGTTTCATCGAATCATCCAGAACGTCCCTTAAGTCGGTGGCATCCACATTGGTGAACCTTGCGTGGTGTGAGTGGTTTGGCACGTGATTTCAACGGAAAAACTTGTTTATGTTTTGCTCATGTCCAAATGACCAAATGAGAACATTCCATTCAGTTGATTCACACTGCTGACCTGCCATGTCCATGAGCCAGCCAGCAAGTCCTTTCGTTTCTCACATCTCAGACCTTGGAGTGAGCTGATAGGACAGAAAGGCTTTGCATCCCGCTGGTGCACCGCAGAGGCGCATCAACACCTTAGGGCTTGGAAGAATGGGCTTACATCCGATTGGACGGTCCAACTGCATTCGGTTGTTGCGAACAAGATACTGAATTCAAGCTTCATTGATGTGCAAACATACAGTGCGCAAGTAAACATGAAAGTGATTGCTTGGGATGTTGGATCGTGAATGCCTCAATACTTTGTTGATGACCAGAAGATACCAGAAGGATGAAAGCTACTGCTACTTCTGCTGAGGGAAGTGGAAGATAAATGGATATTGTAGCAGCTAATTGATGGTCTTGGAGAAATGAACGAGTTCGAGTTGACCCGTCCACCCCTGACTCTGAAGAAGCCATGTTCGTTCAAACCATGGGTTCGTGTCTCTGTATCACAGTGTAGCGTACATGGTCTCCAGCGTCAGTCGTGCTTGAGACACGGCCTCCCCGCCTGCATGCAGGCCTGTGCCAAAGCTCCGTCAAGCCCAGGAAAGGCATAGATGATGTCAAGGATGAGAGTGACCTCATCAAGGAATGTCAAGTGGATGGGACTTGAATGGCCCGGCAATCACAAAACGAGTCTGAACATAACCTGCTCACATCCACATGAACAAACCTCAATCAGAGATCTGTGAGTCACCAAGCTGAATGTCACTGCTGTTGGCGCGTTAGCATCGAAATGAATGGCTGGCTCACATAGTTGACAAATGCTGAGAGCTTTGCCCACATATGCTGGGTGCCTGTTTCCAGCACCTCAATAGAACACAGCAATGGCCTCCACCCGGCCTCCAACCGAATTGTAATGGCTTCCAACCTAGAAGCGATGGCCTCCACCCTAGTAGCGATGGCCTCCAATGGCCGCCAACTTAATAGCATGGTGGGGTTAGGCTGTGGCAAGCATAAGTAAGTACATAGCTAGTAGATGCTAGGTAGCATCTTTAGGGAAACTTAGCGGTCGGCAGCCCACCCTGAAAGCCCCGCCTTTCCCATGAACTCTACTGTACGCTTCATGACTAGACTGCTGCTCAAGCTTGCTTTGATGCTGGAAATCCAAAAATGCACCATTACATTTCAGAATGACAACCGATTGTTTACAAGGTGTTGCTGTAGAAGGTGATGCAGGAGTTCTGATTCCAGAGAATCCGATGACCTATGACCGAAAACTCAAGAATGCCGTATCAGCCGCATTTCATCGGCTAAAGGTGATAACATGTGAAAGCCTGCTTTGGCGCCTGCTTGGCATTTGAAAACTTCACAAGCTCAGCCTGGCAGCTTTTGGCGTCATTGGAAGAGGTGGCTGATGGGGTAGAGGACAATAAAAGGAATGCAAACCCATCGAAAGAGAGAGAGAGCCAAGTCCACTCTGTGTAGCTCTCACAACACACTGATAGTCGAGAATGACACAAACGCACCATAGTTCGGGTGGTTTGCAGCTTTCAAGTGGGGACCCGAACATGAGTGTGGTTATCTTGTGCCGGTTTGACAGTTCCAAATTATGACTTTGCGGGGTGCTCTGTGCTGGAAGCACCTTCTTTTGAGACATCCACTTCTTCAACCAACCCAAAGCGGCAGTGTGAATCAAGAGGGTTATCCATCGAAGTTTAAAGGGATGCTTTTGGAATCTTTGGGCTGGTTCTGCAAAAACATACTCCCTGCCAAAATCTGACACACAAGCCGATGGGCGTGAAGCCACTAGCCGGTACTCTTCTCCCTAGTTATAACATCAAGGCAACTGGAAAGCTTTCACGCATCTTACCACGCAAAATGACCTAAGAAGCAGAACTATGCAGGACCTGCTATCATCGCCTGTGGTTACGTTACTCCTTCATTTTGGCTGCCCTGTTGAAACATGCAAAAATGCAAAGTCCTCCCTTCGGCATCGGTTCGGTGTCTTGTGAACTGCAGCCCCCTACAAACAGCAGACCCTGATCCAAGCCGTGCCTTGCTCAGCAGCTGTTGGGCGCAGACCTCAAATCGCCGCAGCCTGACATTCCTTGAAAAACACAATAGTATCGATTGTATCTACTTGATCGGTGTGGAACTCTTTAAAATTGTATACATTATACATGTCATGAGCAACATGACACAGCCATGAATACCAGGTGGGCCACGCCAGGAAGTTCCAGTTTTGTGGCTGGTTGCATGATTGAGTTACAGTTACACTTACACATATTCCCAGGAAAACCAGTTGCTGCATGTGTGGGCATTCACTTTTGTGAGTCACCTCAACGGTCTGACAGAATAAGGCATGTGATGGTCACAGGTCACGCAGAACAACTATCCCTAAGAACGATTGACCGTTCAGGCATTCAGAACTAGTCATCGGACATTCCCAGCGATTTCCGAGCAGCAATTTCGGTAATTGGGCTTACCTGGCAGCCCTAGTGATTGTCATGGAAAAGCATGCGTGCTGAACTGTTCAGCCACTGAGTGTACAAGGGCTCCGAGAAACCCGGGGCTGCTTGTATGCAATGGCATGACACTTTAAACATCCAGGCTTCCCCACCACAACCGGCGTAAACCACGCCGGTGCAGCAAGCAAAGGGTCACCCACTCCTCGAGTCAGAGTTGCGAGGTCAGGTGAGGTGGTGCATTTCCGGCGCATTGTTTCACAATGCCTCACAGCTGATGAGACAAGGATGAAAGAAAACAAACAGCAAAATTGTGATATAGTGGAGGCAATTGGAAAACGGGTGCAATCAGAAGTGACGGGAGTGAGGCAAGTGTGGTACATGCAATTTGGTGTGAAACATTTACATTGCCAAATCAATGTGCCAGTAGTTTGC
The DNA here is from genome assembly GCA_963970005.1 of Durusdinium trenchii. Classification (NCBI taxonomy): domain Eukaryota; class Dinophyceae; order Suessiales; family Symbiodiniaceae; genus Durusdinium; species Durusdinium trenchii. The sequence goes on from CAXAMN010012681.1 coordinate 144,683, forward strand.
AGGGCCTTGAGTAGTCGGTTGGGGATGGGGCGCATCATGGCACATCTCTTTGATTGCAAGCCTCTGGTCGGTGCACAAAACCCCATGACAACAAGAACAGCTTCTTCGCCCTAATTATCAAATCCAGTTTCCTTTCTCACTATTGGCTACGTGATGACGTATTTGGTCACAGGCTTCTGTCCACCACAACCGCACTGTTCCGAAAAGGCCCAAAACCCAGAACCTTCACACCCAGGCCGCTGAGGTCCTTCGGGCACTGGCGCCCGGCCAGCGCCGTGGATCAAGCGGTGCCCGCGCTCCTCAGCCCCCAGTTGTTCAGGAGCAAACAGGAACGCCCGGGTTTGCCTCTCTCCTCCAATATCTCCAATGATGATAGGAGGCACTCTGCACCCCGGCTATCCACACCCCTTGGGCATCCAGGCATCCGGAGACTTGGAATAGTCGATGCCTTGCATGCACCTGGATGTCTAGGATCTGGGGATCTGGGAGGCACCTCTTTCTGAACCATCACTGCTTCCCCAGCAAAGCCATACCCCAAACAAGGCCTTGATGTAGGTATGGTCAACAATAATCGTTTTGACGAAGGACTCATCTACAAAAGGCAGAGTTGGAGAGAACTGGAACGGCTTGCACACAAAACTGGCTTAATTAGCCGATTCAGAGAATATTAGGTACCCCGGTGCCTCACAATTACCTCACCAACTCTTCAGGCATCTTCACCCTCAGCACAGGGCCATCCATGTAATTTGATGAGCATGTCCTTCAAGTCGGCGCCTGGGCAGACAGAAGACAAGGTCTCAAGGGAAACTTATCAACTTCTATCGACTTTATTGACTCACTCGACCTATCATATTCCATATTTTGTCTTCTTTCTTGCTGCTTCCGTATATGTGCAGTATAGTCTGTTTATCTATTTCTATGTCTTTTTGCTTTCTTTGCTGCTTGCCTTTCTACAAGTATGTTCCGCTCGAATCTTACTTGATTCCAGTGCCAGGTCAAGTGGACCTCAAGGAGTGCCAATTTTGAGCGCGATGGGTGGTCAAATACCGCAGTCTCCTCCAACCCCACACAAACTCACCAAAGAATCTCTGGTGGGGAGCATTCAATAGATCGTAAAGAAAGCACCGACCTCAAATATCGAAGCTCCAAAGGCTCCCAACCAAGGACTTGAGTGGTGGCTGATCTGCGATGCAGAAGGTTCGCCAGGATCTGAGGAACAGGCTCGCCGATGACACCAAGCTAGTGGACTTTTGCATGAGTGTCCCAAAGTTGGTGAACTAAAAATACATAAGGCCAAACGGTCAACGTCTTAGAGTTCTAGTCACTAGTCTTTGATACCGACTCAGGCTGTTCCGCAGCAAACAAGCTGGGCACCTGCGGCACACAAATCAGTTTCTCCTTGGCAAGGCAGGTCAGTCCCAGCATTGAAGTCCACCCTGACTCATCTTCAATCATTGGAGCTTGGAATTGAATAGTTGACATCATTTCAAAGGCAAGTCTGAGCGCCCTGCTGGAGGCGGACTCTCTCCCAGCTCTTGCAGGCAAGCCTTGACGATGGCCTGGTGCTAGGCACGATCAATGACGATCCAAAAGCCACAGATCTCGCTAATCACTGCAGCACGCCCGCTTCTGGCCATCATGTTACTCACGAGTTGAGGCTCACCCTTAGGTCTGCTATGGATCTACCTTTATTCCTATCTTGGTTGCGGTTCATGGTGGTGCGTACATATGCACAAGATTCGACAAGCGCACCTGTTTGAAAGGAACCTGTAGCATGTGCATGCTTCGGTGTTAAGTTTTCCTAAAGATCTAGGAACCAAATGATTAGTGCGAGAGCTGAACAAGAACCCTCCCATTTTGTTGGACTCCTGGCCTTGAGATTGTCATCCGCTGCTCGTCGGCCCCACTGGCCTTTACCCAGCTTTGTGGTCTTCGCAAATTTCGCCTCCTTCAAGGCCTGTGCTTTGTTGGGGTACGTGTCGTCCTCTTGGTTCACATCGTTCTTGCCACCGCCCTTGCTGCTCTCACCGAGCTTTGAGTTTTTGCCACCTTCATCCTCATCATCCTCGGAGTCATTCCAGAACAGGCATCGGGGCAGCACAGCTTATTTATGGTACACCCAAACAAGAAAGCCTGATTTTCTTGAAAGTGTTGCCAAACAAATCAGGGCATCGTCTGCACCGTCTGTGTCTTCGTCGCCTTCCTCTTCACATCCTTGGGGCGTTCTTCGCACAACCCGAGTGATCCGTTACCGTGAGACCGAATAGTGTGAGCACTTGAGCACCCCGGTTGATACCCAGCAGCGGGCAACATCGAAGGAATATATAGCAAAATGACCAGCAATGTGTTGCAGTATATAAGGTCTTGCCCACTCACCTGAATGTTGTTTCAACAGCATAGTTTGGCATCTGTTCAACTTCTCTGAACGGATGGATTGAGATGACTTATGTAGATCCTCCATGCAACCCGGATTCTAGATGTGCCAAGACACGTGGCCATAAGGGAAAGGTGACCTCCGACAAGGCACAGACTGTGTCGACCACTGCTGTCAAGGCCTTCGGCACCTCACTTGATGAGGCTCAAAACATGCAGGTGAAGCGGCCAGGGCAGCTTTGGTTGATTCGGTTTAGTGACGCCCAAGACTCGCCGATGGGGCATGGTCAACTTTCAGTATCACAATCTGTTTTCTCGATGATTTCTGTTTCATGATGAAACCTTGGCAACACGAAAGCACCAACAACCACCTCATAGCCACAGGCAAACATCCGAGGAAGGAGATCCTGGAATCGGCACTTGGAGTCCGCCAAGTCAACTGATTCGCGTTGGACAAAATGGCCACTAGAGCAGCAACTTCGACTGGAACCACTTGGCACATACAACAAAACAGAAGCAAACCATTTGGATTACTAAACATTACTAAACTACAATGCATGACATCATGAAGTCCTGATTAGGAATCCTGTTGTTTGCTTTCAACCCTTTTGAAGTCGGAAAGTGCCTCCAGCACATTCTTGCGAAGCCGCTGAAACTCTTCATTTGACACCTAACCCAGTCAGTTCGGAAGGAAATGACACCTAGCGGGGAGCAATGTGGTAAAGCCATATCAACCAAAGGATACTGCTACGAGTGAAGCGTGCCCCCGCTGTTCTGCGCCACTTCAATGCTCCAGTACTTGTAGCTTTCAAAATGGCACTCAGATTCAGGTTAGCAAGCTTCATATCTGGACAGTTTGTGAGAAACGGATCGAACCCTCCACACTCCCCTTGCGTTGTTCTTGGAATGGTAGACACAAGTAGACAGGCAAGGAAGCCAGCCTGCAGGTACCACCCTGCGGTGGGTGGGGCGGGGCTCATTGGATTCATGAAGCATCTAAATGAATTCGCGAAGGCATCACCGTCCTTTTCATCGCAGCAGCAAGAAAAAGAAGGCGCAAAACACAATACAAGCGCCTCTGCAACTGTCTGCTTGTTTTTCTTGAGCTGTGTTCGTGTCTGTGGGTGTTTCTTGGTATTTACAGTAGATTCGTTTTTGAAGTGTCTAGGCCCTAGGCAGGCGCATCAAATTTCCCACGTTTTTTCCACGGAAATTGCTTGTGTGTTTCGCTACAGCAAAACGCTCATTTTGGATGGGCAAAAAGTTCGGAAAAAGCAAGTTCTGATGATAAGTGATCTGCAGTCATCCAAATGTTCAGCCAAGAGCTCTTTCATTAGAATTGTTCTTAATTCGCAACACTTTGCAAGTCAACGCGCAAGTGTCTTTCACCTGAAAAGCCTGCGCAAAGGAGTTTTCCTCGACTTGAAGGTCATTATCATTACCTGAATTGTTTGTTGGTATTTGCGGTAGATTTGGATGGTGCAAAGAAGCAAATGTAGTCGTAAGAAGTACGTCGTAATACACCAAGGACAACACAGTGAGGTACGCATAAATGTATCCTTACATCGCTACAAGCACGTTATTGCCCCACCCACCCCTCAGACACCGAACAACTATATGAATACGTGACAGGCGCCAGAGCGGCGTATCAGCCGCGGACCAAAAACAACAAGGGCACAAGAGCAGCAGTCTAGCCTTCTCACCCAGTGAGGGGGAGGGCCAAACAAGGTATTGTTATGCGCCAAAACACTTCCAGGTCAACTGGTTTGCACGGGCAGTGGGTGTGGGTCTAGCGCAGAACTAGAATCATGAGGCCAACTTTCTTGCAATGTGGCAACAGCTACAGGTAACAAAAGACATTGTACACAGTTTTGCACATGTTTGCATCTATTTGGGCCGTTCTTTTGGATCAAGCAAACATGAAACTGCATCTTGTGAACTGGATCGACCCCTGTTAGCGAGGGCCCGACCGCTTTGGTCGCCGCCTGCTGAAGCCCAGGATGATTGAGAAAGCTAAGTAAAACCACTGTTTTGTATATTTTTTGTATGTGGCAATGGCCTCCATGTTGGACCTAGCATGCTCCATTGACCAGTTGCGTCTTGTCAGAAACAAGTTCAGACTCCCAAGGCCTAGTCTGTCTGGTATCCTATGCTGAGGACCTTCCAAATGCCCTATGCCTGCGAAGGTGCACTCTCTTCGGCCTGAAGCAGGCAGTCTGTGTCTGTACGCCTCGTTGATACGTGTTTCATTCCGAAGGAGGGCTCATTTGTTCATCGGGTTGCTGGGACTTTTGGCGGCTGACTTACTACTTCTTCGGGAGTCAGCAGTACGCAAGCTGCTCCGCCAAAAGGGCAACTCCATGCTTACTGATGTCCTAGGTACCCAAATGCAGCAGACAGAAATGCCACTGGAGGGCACAGGGTAGAAAACCAAGAAATGACTTTGCCAAGTGATCACCACGTTTTTCTACCTACTGTACGTAGTGAGACATGTGCCACTTCCCGGATCGGCTGACAAAGTGCTTTTGTTGGCACCTTGTTCCCCTCAAGGGGATTGGCAACCTGAGGACGTGCAACAGCTTAAATTCTAATTAAACTTAATTCTAATAGCAAACATTGTTACTACTAGTAAGGCACTTGCTCCTAGTAGCGATGCACTTGTTCCTAGTAGCTTATTCAACATAAATCAAACTCCTGAGTGCCATCAATTCTTATTGGCAAAACATGCGCAACTCCTGTGTAGTCTGCAAGCTGATCTCGGGGCGGACGGAGCTAGCGTGGCATTTCTGCGGAAAGGAAAATCAAAACGTTGCGTTCATGTCTGGATCGCCATCTGTCTGTTCAGGACTAAATTGGCTACAGTATATCACCCAAATCGTCCACTTACAAGCCATCTTCCACTCTCGAGCCCTGGCCATCCACATGATGAGCTGGCCAAGATCATCAGAGCCTCTCAGGCTTGGGTGGATCCTACCGGTGAGAGAACTTATGCAATAAACGTTAAACAGAACAGAACGAAAATTGCACCTTCCCAAATGTTAGCCATGGCTCAACAGAACAAAGGATGGTCTTCATACTCAGTCTCCGTCAGTGTTCAATAGTGCAAATGAACATCTATATACATACGTCTACTGCAATCGATGTGGCGAGGGGCAAGGTCATCTCTACAACGAATATATTTTGGAGTGTGCAGGAACAGTCACCATAACCCCCTCTCTTTTCCGTATAGGGCCTCGTGGTCCAAAGTGCCGCAGGGCTGCCTCCACTTGAGCTTTCGAAAAGCCCATATCCACCAAGGTGCCTGCGAGAGGCCGAAGGAAGGGAGTGGAGTGTGCTGACAATTGGGAGCACGGTCGGGCACGCTGACTGTTCAAGCCAACTTCCATCCTATTAGTGATGGCCTCCAACCTAATAGCGGTCGGCCTAGGGCACAAATTGTCCGGGTAACGCATCGAAGGTTCTCTGCTTGGCTTCTGCGCCTTGAAGATGATGTTCTGGTCGAGGGTCCTCGAAGTGTAGCAGATCGTAGGGGTTCAAGCCCAGCGCTGTCAAGCCCACATGCCCAAAGAAGCACTAGCAAGTTTTGTAGCATGATGACTGGTGTGGGCACTGAAGCTGAAGGTCGGATAGCCTTCGATTCAACAGTTCTGCAATTAAAAAACTGTCCAACCTTTTGCTTGGGGTTCAACATGGCATACAACCGTGCTATGAGCTTGGACTGAGTTCAGTGTAGTTGACCTTTTCATTTCACTCAGAGGTTGAAGGAGCTGGCAGGGCTTCAGCACTCCTTGTCCCTGATGCAGCTCAAGTTTATGCTCAAAGGCATGCTAATTTTCTGAGAAGGCTGGTTCCCTTATTGCCAATATGCTCTTAGCACCTCTTAGCAATACTAGTACTGCTGATTCTGGATCAAACTGCACTTGGCACTCCCTGCCTCTCGTGGCGTGAAACGGGCCGCCTCCGTCGGAAGACCTTCGGTCTACAGCGCGGCTCATCCAAAGAGTCCGGAGTTTAGAGTCCGTAGCATTTACAAAATGTCAGGAAACTACTACTCCCAGTTCATGTTACAAGTTGTAAGACGGTTTTCTTGCAGGGGACGCCTTGGTCGCCTTTGTGAGAGCAATGTGAAAAGCGTATATAGTCCGATGGAGAAGGAGCTAGCATCATCGCTTGACATACTTGAAAAATGAGGGCTGCAGCTAACGGGAATAACTAACAATTGCTGCAAAATGAAGTCGGCAACCATCTCAGAGAAACGCAGCAGTTCAGAACATTCTTTTTCAACTTTGTGATGGAAGTGGACTTCCTGGTGGTATTTGCCGTGTTGTAGCAGTTGCCTGGCTTGCAGAGGTTTGGACACCGACACACCCCCTTGCGCGGAGATGTTGCCTGTGTGGCCGTTCTCCATGGGAGGTGGCGGAGTTGGCACGACACCTGAAAAAAGTGTATCGTATTTCAGAGTATTCTTCGTGCAACAATGCAACAAATTGTTATACAGTTACATAATGTCAGAGAGCGTGAAACTAGTCTTCCAAACCTGTTTGAACTCTTGATCTTGGGTCAGCAATCTGCCTGGGACGCCATCACCTTGTTGCAGCACCTGGAGCCACACCTGACAATCAAGGCCCCTCTGCCATCCCAAGCATTGATTTTGCACCATGCACAAATTGCTGAATCCACTGTCAGTCAGTATACCCTCGTGTTTGGTTCTGAATAAATGTACTATATATTATACAGAAAATGAAGCATCAAGTCCGTGTGAGAAAGAAGTCGTCAACTCTTCACTGCAGCAGACCGATCAACCTTGCCCCGAACGCATGCGGTGCCTTCAATAAAGAGCTGCAGGCAGCCCGCGGGAATTGAGAGAAGCACTTGGGATGCCGCCAGACCGGCACCAGGCTCCGCAGTGCTTCAGCCTACCGAGCGTGTGTTGATGCGTGTTGATGCAAAATTTGTTGGCTCCACTTACCTATATAATCTAAGCGCTGAGATTACAGTGAGCTGTTCTCAAAAATATGGACAACGACCTCCCTCAGGGAGAAGAGTTGTGGTGCACGTTCTCAAAACCAGTCCACCCAGGAAATCCTAAGTCCTGTCCGTTCACATCCTAGCACCGCCAAGGAAAAGTCGCTAACATTCCCTAGTTACAAAATCAAGAAAGCAACTCACAAGTTTGGGTAACATGCAGCTGGGACAGGAGCGATGACACTTTGGCTGTCGTCACGAACTACAGTCAATTGCTTGCAATGTGACCACATTTCTCCAGCGTCTCATTCCCTTCTCCCACCCCTGCCCCTCTGCCTGGACAGACCGACAGAGTTGCTCCTGCTTTCATCGCGAAGCACCATGAAGATCCATGAAGTAGATTCTGCAACTCTCTTCAACACCATTCCTACGCAACCTCCCGTCACTGCAAACTGACGCTCTAAACCACTGCGCCGCTCCTTGGTCATTAGGCCATCCTCCTCTCGGATCTGCATGGCGTGCAAGAAACGTTTCTCCGAAGTGAGCTTCTCGTAGTAACTCGTCGCCTTGCTCCATTGGAGCTTTCAGATCACTGATGCATTTCTTCACCAAGCTTTAGATCTCTCCTTCTTCCTTCTTCCTTTGCTCTGTCATTGTTCTTTTGGGGGAGGTAGGCTGTGAAGACCCTGCAAAGTGTAGAAGGTTCAAGAGGCAGCCATTGTCAAGAAGAGAGCGAGCTACAAGTATAGTCATATAGCAAGGATGCAAGAACGCATAAGGGCTCGCAGCGGGATAAGCTTGGTTACATCAAAAAAGCCGCATGGTCGAAAGTTCTGGGTTTGGGGAATTGTGACGGGGGTTCCTGCCTCTACTAAAGGCAGGGATTTGGGTGGTCCCAGAAGGGATGAAAGGAGTGCCATCGCAGGCCAAGTGTTCCGACAACGCAAGTCAGCGACATCGCCAGAAGAAGCGATGAAGCAGCTTGGCTCGTTTGTTCTGGACATGTAGTTTGTTCAGGATTTGAAGTATAAATAACAAAACAGTCACACACACAACACAAAACACTGTAAATACCAACGAAATTCAACGAATTTATATAAACGAATTTGCAATCCAGCAGTGTCTAAAAACACGATAAAGCACGCAGGCTTCTACGCGCCGCCTGACAATGCAAAACAAACAAAACATGGTTGAAGTCAAACAAAGTCCCTGAGGGCCCTGGCAGTGGTCAGCGATGAGCTCGCAATGCTGTCTTCCTTGCCACCCACCTCGTTGGCCGTCATCCTTAGCTTCCAAAGTGCGATGTGGTTCGTAAAGTTCGTACAAAGATTTGGATGGTCAGTCCAGTGGTTGACTGTGTTCAGCCTCTGCAAGAACAATACTAGTCCTATTTGCAACTCTGTCTCTGCAGCAGGGGAGGAAGTAGTTCAAAGCCACCAGCCTTTTGTGCGCAGCAAGGTTTGCTTTAAGAGCGTACTAATTGAAGTGCTAATTTGGCGAGAATCGAGCAAAACATCAATGTTGGACTTTGTTATGTGTGAGTTTGTAATGATGAGCGATGTCTAAAATTGTTAAACCGTTCAAACAAAGTTTACCTCGATTGGTCAAACTTGATAAGCCCTGCTGGCCAAAATGCGCAATACTCAACTCACGGGGCGGCTCAAGAGTCTGCACCAAATGACATGAATCTGGTTCTTGGGCTTTAGCGATGAAGCCAGGATAATATATACAAAAATACAAAATAAATACGTGTATATATACGGAATCAGCATTCATGCCTTGCCTGAAAGAAGGCGCAAAGGGCCAGTGGCCGCACCGCCACCTTGTTCTGCTCCTCGTGCATCTTCTGCAACACATCAAAGACCTGTCAAAGTCGTTCCGACCGTCTACCCTGAAGTCTAGATTGTAGTGTATGTATACTTGCTGCTGGTATGTAGATTGCACTTCCTTGCATAGCTGTGGAGAAGAAAAGTAAGTTGTTTCCAAAGTTGGACTGTGTCTTGTTCTTCTTTCTCCTTGCATCAAAGGAATGTTGGAACACTCACGTTTTACTCAGTCGGCAGCGTTTTTTTAACCGACATAATACGGACCTTGCACATAAAACCTTACACTAGTTGCTATTTGTTGACTGATGAAGGCCTCTCCTTTCTTGAAGAGGATAATTTCCAAGTTCTAGTTTCTGTAGTGACCGTCCGATTGGATATGGAAATCCCGCAAAAGAGCACTGAATGAAGTCCCTTGCCTCGCCCACCCACCGCAGTGCTGCTGCCGTGTTCTCAGGTGGCTTCGCAAGTAGAATCATCTTGGCCACCTGGCCAAACCGAGTGCCGAAGAGACACTCAGCATTGCCCTCTCAAGGCTGAAGGGACATGTTCCTTCATTTCACTAGGATCTGGTCGCAGCCTGTGCATGGGCTGTGGCTTTGGGCGGGTTGAAGAACCTTTCTGGTTTGAGTCTCGAATATCATTCAAGAACCTTAACAGGGTCTTGTCTGTGAAGGAGTGATAGTACTTGGACCCGCACCAACTCTGTTACCCAACCATCAAAGCAAGATACACACCTACGCTCATCTACGCACCTACTGCAATTCCCAAAGCTCACGGCTTGCGTCACTCTCCTAGCACTCTGCAGGCACTCTGCTCGCCTGTGCCAGCTGCCTGGCCAGGTCCGGCCCGCTCTTGGCCGCGCTGGGCTCCCTGCGGCGGCTGTGGAGCTTCGTGGCCAGCTGCAAGAGCTGGCGGAGAGTCCTGGCTAGGAGGTGATCATCGGGTAGAGTGTTTAAACACCCAAAAACCCAAGAAACGCCCTTGGTGACAACTCAAGCAATTCTGAGGTTGCGAAAGAGTTATATCAGGGCCCAAACAGTTAGGACCTCGATTACAACTAGGCACAATGTGTGCTGGTCTCACGCGGACGAGATGACCGTCACAAACCAAGGTGAGAGTCGATGTACCAGCTAGATTATTGTACCAACACAATGATTCGAGTCTGTCTTTCAAACATCACTATATAAATATCCATTGAGAACACACAAACGCTCTGCAGCTTAAACCAAAGAAGCTGGGCCAAAAGTTTTAATTGGCTTAGCAACGTTTAAGTTTGGGTGCTACCAAGAGCTATCTGATGATGGGAACGAGACCAGTCGCAATCCTGCATGCTCAACTCTGCTGCCACCTAGCCGGGTGGTGGGAGTCTTTCGAAGCCACTACCATTGTGTGAAGCCTCACTGATCGTCCGCCACTGTTTCTGAGGTCATGTCTTCCCCCGGCCTTCCCGTCAGTCGAAAGCACTGCCGGGCCGCCCGAATCAAGGAGCGCTGTTCCGGGCCTTAACCAAATCCACAGGGTTTCCCTGGTGTCCCGTCTCCTGGGCCCTAGACCTTACGACAGGCGGTGAGTGGCCGTCTTCTCATGTTGAGGACCATGTTTTGAAAGCATGGCTTCGGCAAAACTGTGTCACCGGGCTGCTCTCCTTTTCAGCCTGCAAGGACAGGTCTTGAAAGTCTTGGCCCACCGTCCCACCCACAACCCATTGTACCAGCATTACACTTGTCTATTCTCAGCCCCGGTGGCTATCCTTGCAAACGATGCCAAGTCGGTTGATCAAACGCATGTTGAGGTTCGGTTACTTGGTTTCAGAGCTATCATGATCATTCGCAACTTCTGAACGACCATGGGCCAGTGGTCTATGCCAACCTCCACCAACCATGCCTCCGAGACTTCAGAGGACTTGGCCTCGCCTGATCAGAAACAAACAGTTGGACAAGGCTCGCGGCGCTGATGTTATCAGAAGAAACATATAGTGACCGACGCCATACCCTGATTGTGTTTTTCTCTGCCACCATTGGCACCACGTCTGTACAGGTGAGGATTGTTCCTCATTGGTGCACGCCAAAAGTGCTGCGCGTGATGGTGTTGGGTCGCTCAAAGGGGATCGACAAATACCTGAGAAAGGAGAGGGCGAAAGCCAGCGAGAGACCAATATGGTAGTGCAAGACTGGGAGGAAAAAATAGCGGAGCACTTATTGTTGAATGCCTGTAGCTTTCGTGGAACTTGTATCAACGTGGAGTAGATCAAGATGGGAGCACAGCATGAAGTGTTGAATGTTTTAGGTGTTCTCGATTTTCCTGGCGCGGTGCTCTCTGGAGCGTCCCTGAATCCGTGTAAAAATAAACGTCAGCGAAGACCAGGAGAAGGATGCCCGAAAGGTTGTTTTGAATTGTGTTTCGCAACGTGCATCAATGCGAAGCCCTATAAAGAGCAGGGCTGGGAGAAAACAAGAGGAGAGCACTCATTCTTGAATCGTTGTAGTTTTCGTGGAGCTGGTATCACTGCGACATAGATGAAGATCGGAGCACAGCATGAAGTGTTGAATGTTTTTAGTATTCTTGATTTGCTTGGTGCGGCGCCTTCTGGAGCGTCCCTTGTTGGCGTTCTATTTGAGAATCCGTGCGAAAATAAACGTCAGTGAACACCAGGAGAATGATGCCCGAAATGGTTTTTGTGGTTGTGTTGAAATGTGTTTCGGGAATTGTGCATCAATGCGAAGCGCTATAGAGAGCAGGGCTGGGAGGAAAAAATAGCAAAGCACCTATAGTTGAAAGCTTGTAGTTTCGTGGAGCTGGTATCACTGCGACTGAGATCAAGATCGGAGCACAGCGTGAAGTGTTGAACGCTTGCAGCTTTCTTGCTTCTCCTCTTGCCCAACTGGACATGCTCACATCGTTCGCTCCCAGAGCGTTCACTCTTTGTTGCTTGGTCCTTCTTGGTATGATCAGAGCTACACAGTCCCTATGCCCTGCTCAGGACTAGAAAAATTGTCTCCAGACCCCTTCATGATGCTAATGATGCACTACTCGGCGTCCATTGCATCACTCGCATCACCAGACCCCATTTTCACTGCTTTTCTGACCCTCGCTTTGGAGCGCTCTCCCCCACCAAGCTCCGGGCTCACCCTCTCAAAAGGTGTCTTTTCGCGCCCTCCCCCCCGACACCCCCTTAACTCACTTCGTTCGCTTTAAGAGCTCAAGCCTAGCCTATCGGCTGGCTTTCGCAATATAGACGGATTATTTATATATATAATAAACTGCGCCATGTGCATGACCGAGAGAAGGCTCAGTTGTGAACGCAGCATGCAGTGGATGAAAAAACAAGAGAAGTCTTAATAATTTACAAATTGTTGCTTAGCTACATCTTACTTGCAACTTGCACGCATTGTTTGATATAATTCGGACCCCGTGAAACAATTTCAAGTGGGTCGACCAGTAGAGTGATTAGAATGATTAGAGCGATTACAAGTAAGAAACTACATTTGGGCCCTGAATAGGCACTCTTTTCCTACGGGAGAACCCTGCAAGAACAGGACACTGAGGAGAAGGAGAGGACATCGGCCATCGGCTTCTGGATTGTTTTCTGGAGTTGTCTAGGTAGTGCCTCACTGCTTTGTATCAACGCTCGCATGTTGTCACGTACACTGCCACATGGCCATGCTGCGGTGGTCTTCGCGCTTGCTGGCTGGCACTTTCGCACTATGTGCCACACAAGGCTTGCACGTGTGCAATTGCTTTCTCGCGTTGGACCCTTTGATTGCTCTTGGGAACGGTGCTTCCGTGCACGCTGTCGTGGCGTCACGTCTACGTGCTCGCCATCTGGACACCAGCAGAAGGAGAACAAGGGGACAACAAGAGGACAAGAAGAGGACAACGGGACGACAAGGTCTGGAGACTGGCTGGCAGCCGCGGCCAAGCTGGCGTCAACAAGGGGACAACAGGAGGACAAGAGGAGGTCAAGAACAGGACAAAGGGAGGACAAGAAGAGGAGAGGACAAGGACTGGAGACAGGCTAGCAGCCGCGCCAAGCTGGAATGCTGGAACAAGGACAAGAAGAGGACAACAAGACAGCAGGTGGACATAGGGTTCACCGGCGCGGCCAAGCTGGACACCAGCAGAAGGGGAACACAGCGTTCACCGGCGCGGCCAGAGACTGCCAGCTTCTTTTTCCTACGGGAGAACCCCAACAGTACACTGCTTGGGGAACAAGGTGGAATAACAATACAATATTACTTGTAATATACGTGTGTGTATATATCATATATATGTACAGTAGTAACAATCAGTACGGGATCCTAAGGGTTTGATGGAAAAATTGCTCAGCATTACTCCATATTCTGATGCCAGGACCGATTCAGTGCCCGCTGAAGCAGCTGACCTGAAACACCCTTTTTTCCATACTTGTCCGTCACGCCTTCTTTGCTGGAGCTTGCCCCAAATACAGCCTTCACTGTCTCGTGATAACCTGGGGCCATGTGCTCTGCGCAACAAGCCACAGTTTAAATTCAATTACAACGCTGGAAAGCAGCTAGGTCTGTAGGCATGCTGAAGCTACGGCTTTTGAAGCTGAAGCCATCTCAGTCCGATCAGAGTCCCCGACTCGCAGTTGCCGGTAAACGCTCACGCTCCTGGCAGGAGTGCCTCTCACACTTGCCAAATCTGGAAGCCCTGTATGTTCTATGTGGGAGATAGAAGCATACCATTTACGGATGTTGTAGGATTTGTGTACGATGATTTCTGTGTTTCCAAAGTCCGGGCATGACGTGACCTCTGTGACTTAGTGATCCCGGATCCCCTTAAGTTCGCCGGGCCTGGGCACACACAAAACTACCAAATCGTACGGAACCCACTCTAATCACACTAAAGAATCGGTCACCCCCAAGGTCGCTGCCTCTGTACCTCTAAAAAACAAATCAGGTCCATCCCCCAACAAGTCGAACGACAGAATTCCTTTAGTAAATTCCTGGGTCCTTTGCTCCATCCCCACGTTGAGTTGCTACCTCAGCAACACTGCCGTCCAATGGGCCCCTGGGCCATCCATCCACCGGTCTCCCAACTCTCCTGCGAATGCCAGGCACTTAAGACGAACAACGACGCGGCCACAGGGCCGATCTCCCGCAACGGCTCACGCAGCGCCTCGCGGAAGCGAGAGGACGGTAGAAAAGGAGCCAGGGACCCCACGAATGGAGCTACGACTGTAAACATGAGCAGGTCCTTTACATCTTGAATAGTGTTTCAAATCAAGCGGATCTGTACAAATCAGTAAAACAGCCGGTATCCAAAAGCACACAACCTAAGGGGTTTGCGACTGGTCAGGGAAGAAGGAAGTACAAAGTGCAATAGGACAGCTAAACACCAGTAGATCTGCCGGTAGAGAGTCTCACAACAGAATCGCGATCCAAATCCAGCATGTTCTTTAGGCGGAGTCCCAGATCATCGGACGGATGTATGTGGGGAGTGAGGGTGCATGCTGATACTGGAGGTGCCTGGCAACAAAACAAGCCAGCATGTCAACAATGTCAAGTCACGTCCTCTGGAGGGTCCTGCAAAAAACTTCCAAAGCGGAATTGACCAGAGGCATCTGCTGAACAAAGTAGCTATCCACTGTGCTGTTGTGGTCTAACAAGGCAGGTCCTCGTGGTCCTCATTTCGTGGATCCGTTTGCACAAGCTTTGCCTCTAGAACTTGCACGGAGCTGCTTTCACGGCAGACCGACAACAAGCTTTCCAGCCTCGGTGGACCGGAAGTGTGGCGAGTGCCAACAAACGTTGGTAACAGTTTTGGAAACCATGCTCCAGAAACTATACCAGATTTTGTGGGAAACTGTTGTGAATTATTTGCCCACGACTCAGAAACAACAGTCCATGTTTTTGGCACCATGTCTTTAGGTGCCCTGGCTTGGAAGCTATGTGGGGAAACTACCAGGTTCGGGGGGAGGCTGACGCATCCGAAGTTGTCGACGCCGACAACCTATTGTAGCGAAACGAGAATTGGGGCGGTGTTGGTTTGTTGCCCAATCTAAATGGTATCAAAACCGAAAACTACAAGTAAGGGAAACAGAAGAAGGTTGAAACTCATATGCCAGGAAGGAAAACCGCATCAGGTAAGGTTCAACCAGCATCCCTCCCTGACTCAACCGGCTTTTGGCGACACTGGCGTCAGACTGCTACAAGTCAGGGAGCCTCCCTGACCTGATAACAGTCTGGAAATCCGGGCCGGGTGCAATCCAAATTTGCGTGTCTTGATCAAATAAACCTGTCACATACAAGCTGAACAACCTGTGCACACAGACATCAGGAAATCGTTTGTTTGGGTGTGGAGTGCTTCCCTTGTGCAGATTAGCCCTGCAACGGTCCCTTTCGAGCACACTCAAGAAGCAAAGCCCCTGCATCAGTGGAGTCGTCAGTGGGGCCGTTGTATGCGCACCTTTTGTGATACGGTTGTCTCTGCGCTCCGCCCAAAAAACACAAGCAGGCTACTATGATTTACATATGCACGGATTGCGTTCACATAGACTAACGTAAGCCTAGCCTACCGGCCGGCTTTCGCAATAGATATTGTATAGTAACGTTCATATTCTTTTGTGGAAGCCCGCATGTGACAGGATGACACAGACATTATATATACACAACCGCAAGGTAAAGACCCTTTTCAACGATGTCACCTCGCCTCTGCTTTTGTTGCGATGATCGGATGCACTATGCTGCAGCTCCGGAGAAGTGCGAGTGTGCCCTTCCCTTTGGTCTACCAGGATTCCTTCTGATTCTATGGCCGTTCTTCGAAACAACGAACCTGTGGGTAGGTGTTGTATGGCCTCGGATGTTTTCTGTGTCCTGCCCTTGTTGTTCAGAATTCCTTTCAGGACAAAAATGACCTTGGTGATGCAGGTGCAACCACAAATTTACCTTGCATATTTTGCATCACCAACTCACGAAAGCACAAAGAGTAAAACACCAGCAGGTCTGCCCCCCGGACCCCCTAAACTCTTCGTTCGCAGAAACCAACTGAAGCCATGCCCACCAGCTGGCTTTCGTAAAATGAGAAAACCTGGCGGCTTAGAGCGGCTCAGCCGTTCGAGTCCTGGATTCCCAGCGCGGCAGTCGCACGGCTGAGGCTGCGAAGAAAGGCAATGACCTGAGCGATAGGGGTCTTTAGTTTAGCGAGACAGGAAGCTACTAAAGTAGCCACAAGCAGTAACAAGAAAATGAAAAAAATCTGAAGAAAACACAAAAGAATTAGAAAAAAAAGAGTTTCTAAAGAAAAAGGGAAGACATGGAACACTAGTAGCAAAAACTACTAGAAGCAAGGAGCAGCAGCAGGACGCAGAAGGGCTCAAGCTTCTTCAAGAAAGCCCCATTTGGCTCCTAGATTTGGGGAAAGCCTAACTGTGTCGAGTTGCTTTGGCGCTTTCCATCGCAGCGATCGCCACGGAAGGGTCCTGGGATTGGTCGTGGGTCTTTAAACGTGGCAGATACGGTTTCAGGGAGCCTTTATGAGAATTCTACAGAACAAACGTGCACATGTTTGCCTTCCTACGAACTGCAAGACAAAGGAGTGTAAGTGTCAAGCATTTTAAGAGCTCAGTTGGTGATCACGAAAGCGTTCAACTGATGCAGCTGCTGTGAACAAGCTTGAACAACAATTGTTTGGGGCATAACGGCATAACACACCGACGTTCCTTCCAAAAAGAGACCAACAACCATCTTAAACATGTGAGCCTGTGTGGCCAACCCCCAAGTCAACTCCCACACACGAATAGCAGGTTTCTGTGCAGGTTTGCAATGTGACATAGAATCTTGCCCTCACCTCCACCAAAATATTGGTTGCACCCACCACAAACTAAGGATGTGCAATTCTCCTTCTTTAGAGTTACACAGGTGACAGGTGGCTTGATCCCATTGTGGGATTCCATGAGAACCCCCAAGCACAACTTGCACCTTTGGGTTCCCCAACTCCAGCCGCATGGCATTCTTGGAGGATCGGGCGGACCTGCAAAAAATCAGTGCGAGGTAGGAAGCCCAAAATGGGCAGCCTTTTCGTGTGGGGAGTATGAACAGGCCTCAAAAGAACATCCACGTAGACTGGATTGCAGCATGCAGGGTGAAGATTTGCAATGTATAAAGGAGCAAAACATGTCCGGTTGCCGTTAATGGCTGGGCGCCACGACCGGCACTTTCACAGCGGAGAGGTCCGCGTTGCTTTGGCACTCACAATCAATGACCACAACTTTTCTTGCTCGTCTTCAACCAACAAACCTCCTGGAGCCACACACATCCCCTGTTCCGTGTCCGCCCTTTGCGGCTGCCTTCTCCAAATGGGAGTGCAACCTTAGAGGCGGTGTGCCTACCCTTCCAGGCAAAGTACTTCACTATTTGAGGAAAGGACTTGTACAGCAGCACTTGCGGCTTTCCAAGCTATCTCTTCCTCTCAATCTTACAACAAATGTCGGTTCCATTCTGTTCAACACATTCAGGTGGGTCCGATTTGTACGATCATTCGCTATTTGCCCAAATCCAACGGTTCTGACTTCTGACTCAGACCGTCGAGTCCAATCCATTTCTGGAAGAAAGGAGTCTCTGACGTCCTGAGTACCACGTGCATCCTGAGTCTCCGTGCATCTCTTTCAGCTCCGTGGCGACATGGCCCTCTGGGCCCTTGGCCTGGAACCGAATATCTCCTCCCTCCCTACTTAATTCAGTAGGCACCTACTTAATTAAGTAAGGGAGAGGTAGCTGGTAGCTTAAGAGATACTACCTAGGACGCAGGATAGTTCACGCACTATTCATTTGGTTCCTAGATGTTTAGGGAAACTTAACTTATCCAAAGAATGACCGCGCACACTGCACAGTTCAGCCAACACAATCTAAACCCTCAGTACATAACACTGCATTAGCAATCTTCATACACTGACATGGGCCTGCAAGTTGAAAAGGCTGGCGAGCGGATGCTGCTGGCCTTTCGAATCGTGGAACATTCCATCGGATCATTGGATATGTGGATACATTCCGTCTTCCGAAAGGCTGTGCATTGACAATGTCCTACAAGTACTTTGAAGTTTTTGCAGAACCAAACATTCACACATGCATGATGAAAGCATCCGTTTTCTCAACTGGGATGCATCCCAGGTTTACGTGATGACACCTGTCTTGTGGATTTCAGCGTCCAGCCTTCCAGCGAGGTCAAGTGAAATGGCAAACCTGCGTACTGGCCGAAGCTGCTTAGTCTGAAGTGTCCAAAGTAAAAACAGCTGCCGAACCGCGTGGGAGATGATGCTTACTACTAGTAACAAGAAGCTACTAGTAACAAGTACATCGCCACTAGTCGCAAGGGCATCGCTACTAGTATATTCGATGAATCTCGCTCAACAGATGTCAGCTGCTGCTACCCTTTTCTGCGAATCGATTCAGGTCTGTACTGTCTGTACCAAAGTGCTTTGGTTCGAAATGCGACCCACGTCGCTTGTGTCATCTGACATCTGACACTCTCCCTGTGGGAGCACTCCATCCGTATGTAGTGACCGAGAGGATACCGCAGGGGCGGTCCTACGGCCACAACGGATGCCAGCTCTGGACAGAGCGATGAAAAGATTAAATGAAACTCCCTAGTCATCGTCAATACCTGGGACCGCCAGAACAGGTATGATGGCTAGGCGGCGGACAGCCGGAAAAGGACAACCGGACGACAGCGGCAGACAGCACAGTCCCCATCTCGTATGGCCGACAGCCCAGGCTGCAAGCGTCACAAGCATAGCCGTGGTAACTGAAAATAACCCGGAATACGGCCATCAAGCGCCAGCAAGGCCACAGGTGACGCGACTGCCACCAGGTAACCAGACTCTTCCGGCAACAAGCCAAGTCAGCCACCAGCTCGACTAGCACCAGGTGGACATGAAAATACTAACAGGGTGTGGCAGGGTGGGAGAAAAAGTTTAGCTTGAGGTACCAGCAGCGACACTGCTCCTCAGGGGGCGTCTCCCCAGTTTGGCTTGAGCATTCAAACATTGGGAGACGTTGATTCGAAGCTTCCCAAATAATTCATCATCACCGACCCTGCCTACCTTAAATGATTGAATATATTCGATGAATCTCGCTCAACAGATGTCAGCTGCTGCTACCCTTTTCTGCGAATCGATTCAGGTCTGTACTGTCTGTACCAAAGTGCTTTGGTTCGAAATGCGACCCACGTCGCTTGTGTCATCTGACATCTGACACTCTCCCTGTGGGAGCACTCCATCCAAGGCACTAACTTATCCAAAGCACTCAAACGAACTGAAAGACCTGAGCGATGAGGTGGTAGGGCAGCTGGAGGAGCATGAGCAGGGGGTAGGTGTGGAGGAGACGAAAACCATGCTGTTGGAACCACAGATCGTGTTCTCCCTGTCTGCTGATGCCGTCTGACCAGTTGTCCTTACTCTGGACCCATTCGAAGTAGCATGCACTACGGAGTGCAAACAGAAGGCCATGGATGGCTCCGGCCATAGAATCCAGCTCATCGTTGTTGCTGCGGCCTCGTATGAGAGCCATGAGGGCAGCGATATTGTCAACAAACCATATACCATGCATTCCGCGAACTGATGAGGCATTGTATGCCAGGCCCATGTAGACTGTCAAGAGCTCAAGCTGTGCAATCTTGGCCTCGTGATGGGACCACACCGTGAAGATCTTCGGGCTAATGTGGACGACATAGGCTCTTCGGTTACCACGGGGGTCGATGAACAGGACTCCCGCAGAGCCCGCGAGGGGCCTATCTTGCGCTGCATCGGAGGCTGCCAAGTATCGGTGTTGCCGTACTGGATTGAGCGGTAATTCTCTCTCAGGCCTCAACTGAAGAAGAGCTCGAATTCTAGCAAAAGACTGTTCAATCTCCGGTGTCATCACGACCTGTGAGGAGTATTGTCTGTCTTTGATGCTATGGAGGCCCGACCGGCCGAGCTTGCCGAAGCATCCAGTCGTCAAGAAGCCCAGGCAGCCAAAGAGCTTAGCCGCCAGTCCCGGAGGAAGGCGACGCGTCTGAGTGGCCTCCTCCATGATGTCGGTGACCCTGGTGAGCAGTCGTTCCCGGACCCAGAATTTGACAGGATCACCCCGGTGGCAGGCAGCCACGTCATGGATCAGCCCCAGAAAGTCCGACTGAGCCGCCAAGGACTGATGTTTCTCTGCTTGGAAAGGTGAGCCAAGGCAGCGTGCCAGGTCATTAACGAATGCCTGGCCAGTGCCGCCCATGATACCGAGGTCCTGGATTGTCAGGTCATCAAAATACATGCTGGTCATACAATAGGCCAGGCGGCGGCATGCAGCTTGAAAGAACCGGGGAAAGCGATTGAACGAACACACAGCATTTGGTAACCCGAACAGAGAGCCGTAGTATCGCCGAAAACGGGGGGCACCCACGTGGTGGTCGTAGTATGCCACCACGGCCATGTTGCCATGTGTCGGCTTCATGGGGACATAGCGGTAGGCGTTGGGTAGGTCTTCGCCCCCGGACCAAATGCCAGCTTGCAACAACTCAGACGCGTGAATCGACGAGGATGCTGCCTGCCAGAGCAATTGAACATGAAGACCGGGTTGAATGCTCGTACATAAATCCAACTTGTTCGCATCCGAGCTGAGTGCGCTCTGCCCTCCATCTGCAGCGTCATCGATGACTCGCAACTTGCCCGAGGGCTGTTGTATACAAAACCTCCGGATCAGTCTGAATTGAGGGAGGTCCTGGCATAGTTGGGCCCATGTCAGTGGGGGGCCGCAAAAGCCTTTGGCTTGGTCTTCCTCACCCGCCTGGGCAATGGCTGTGTCGTGTTCACCTGGGCGGAGGCTCTGGATGATGCGGGCAGCCTCTGGCAGGGCGTCCTGGTAGATGGAGGCGTCCGGGATGTAGTGAGCTGGTTGAGCCTTGTACACGGGCACATGCGGGGAAAAGCCGACGGCGGGGAAGCCATAGATCAGGTTCGCCACAAACGTAGTGTCTGGCCAGCCAGTAATCAGCATGATAAGCCCAATGAGGGCGATGTGACGCCCTTGAGTGGCGGACCGCACGGGCGGTGGCTGGTATGTTTGGAGGTGGTATGTGATGGGCCACATTCGACGGCTGAGTTCTTGGAGCCAACGGCCTGTGCGTCTTCTCACCTCCCGCAGGCCTACTCCCTGGGCTGCATAGCCAGATGCAGCAAAGATCAAGTCATCATCGACAACACCCATAGTTTCAAATGGGGTGGGTCTCTGTTGCAACTCAAGTGCGAGTTCAAAATGTCGCTCCTCCCCTACGCCAAAGGGGATCATAGGTGGTAGGGCTTTTGCAGCAGCGGCCGCTCCGGGCTGCTGGAGTCCGCTCATTGCGATGGCGTTGCGCTCCAATGGGCCCACCAACCGTGGACCAAAGGCGTGGCCGTCCCAGTCCGGGCGGTTCTGCATGTAGTTGAGCCATTGGTAGTGTGAATCGTCCACTAGCAGGTCTTCGAGCATAGGCCACTGGAATCCCTCCCAACTGATATCTGGACAAAGGGCCATGATGCTGGCCACCACAATCTCCTGAGAGAAGCGCAACGGGACTGCCCTGGCAGGGCGAATGCCGGCTGCAATGAGTGAAACCCGTCGCAACTGTTCCCGAGCGGGATGGCCGGGGCCTGAGGTCGAAGTAGGACGTGAAGTAGTCCAAACCAGAGCACGAATAATATCGCCATGACATAGCACGTTGTGGGGGCAGTCGCACACCAGCGTCTTGCCATGTAGGGATGGGAGGTCAGCCAACAGATGGTCCTGGTCGGCGATCCATCGAGCGTAGTGAAGGACACTTTCAATAGCAGTCCTGCCCTCCCCTGTCCGGAAGGGATTTTGCCACTGTGTCAGGGGCCACCGATGGGAGAAATGCCCTGGGGCGATGTACACGTCCGTGTCTGTGAGTTGTGACCTCAGTTGCAATACATCGAATGCGACTTGGCGAGTGGGTACATGGGCCGAGTCTTCTCGTGGTGGTGTGAGGCCCAGGTGGAAGCCCATGACATTCATCAGATCCTCTCGCAACTCGGACGGTTCAAAATGGAGCAGTGGTCGTACGTCCCCTGAGGTGTTGATGGGCGGTAACCTTGGGATGGCGAGGATGCCGTAGCCCTGCCGCGCCGCCCATGCCGTGCAGCATACTGCTAGGGCGAAGGCCAAACTAGGTGTGTACTCCGCTTCGTTAAAGGTGGAGAACTGCCCATTACCCGACGAGCGCCACTCGTTGGGGTCATGAATGTGTCCACATCGAACGGCCGGGAGGGAAGCCAACTCGGGGATGTTGTGACGAAACTTCTGGGCTTTGCGCCGAGCGCCTCCGAAGACGCATGCATCATAGTCCAAGTCCTGCCAATCATCCTCCCGGCACAGGTACTGCTCGACCGGGTCCCACCAGTGTAGAGACCTGAGCGGGTTCTCGCGAAGACATGCGAGGTTCTGTTGATGCCCCCAGTGTTGTAATGCCAGCACGTAATCACTGGAGTAGTTGTCAGCGTCGACCCGTGCCTGTTGTCCCTCGTCCAGTCCTGGTAGACCCCGTGGGTGTTCCTCGGATCGTAGGGGAGGGGGACCGGGCCGTTTCTCCCTAGCTCGGGATTTGGTAGCACAACTCATAGCCCCGGCAATAGTGGCTACCCGAGGGAGCACCGCCTGAATAGCCCGACGGACCGCCGGACGCGACACGTCCAGGTCCTGATCGATCTCGATATCAATCGGTGTGATGATCTCCCATTGGCACCACAAGAAGGCCTTGGACAACGGTGCATGGACTCCACTGAACACATCAAGGAGGATAGGGCAGGGTGAGGCTTCAGTCTGGTGCATATCAGTGGACTCCAACTCGGCCAAAAATGAACGGAAGTCATCAAAGACAGGAGTGTCCAAAGATTGGCCTCGCCCCCCCCAACAGAGGAGCGGCCCTCTTTTCAAGCAGCCTTGGGGCATCCTGAAGGTGAGTGCTGGTACGATCCGCAGACCCGTCCTGACTGCAACACGACTCCGCAGCGGTGCGCCCCACGTGGGCAGTTCTTCTTGGTGCGGCACTGATTGCGCTGGTAGGCCTGACAGAGCTGCGTGCCATCACGAAGAGTGGAAACCACCGACCCCACCGGCCCTGCATCCGCAGGGGGGGCCTTGGCGGGTGACGCGCCGCCACCAGCGGTACCCGTGGTGATGCTGGGGGCTGGCAGGGCCCCGGCCAACCAAAGGGCGTCACGCTCACGCATGATGGCACTGATAACATTGCCAAGTGTCGTGTGGCCTGTGCATCTGGCTGCCCATTGACCGCGCTCTTCCACATCGAGGTGTTGGACCAGGTGCAGGCGCCGCCCCTCCGAGGTGCGCAGAATCAAATCATGGCAGCGGCTGGCGTAGGACAGCAGGATGTCGTAGGGGACCTGGACGTATTGCACGCTGTCTGCACCGAGCGACTCAGGCGCAGACGGCGCCGGCTCCACGGGGCGACACCCCACAATAGCAAGGGCCAAGAAGTAGGTGTCCATCTTGGCCATGTAGGAGAGCCAGGACTTGGCAGTGATCTCATCCTCGTCATCCTCTTGGAGATACAAGTTGCCCGTCAGGCGCCGCCGTTTCTGGCTGTGCGTGCGCTGAAAAGTGAGTGAGCGGACCGTCCACAGGTCCATGACCTTGAACTGGCTGCGTGTCAGCTGTCGGCTGAGCTTCGACAGCAATCGGTCAGAGGGATACTGGCGAGGCTCTGGACGCAAGTGGTAGCGTCGAAAGAAAGCCTCCTTCAGCTGCTCGAGCTCCTGTTTGGGAAGGAGCGTCTCTTCTTCCGTTGGTGCCGGCGGCAGGCTGGCCGCGGCGTGCTCGGAGTCCAGCAAGGCCTTGCACGCCGTCCAAGCGAAGCGCAGCCGAGCAGCCTGGAGGCGCCCTTGCATCTCCTCATATGGTGGGTCCTTGACGGTATCGATGAAGAGCTTTTTGATTTCATCCTCACTGCGGGCGTAGTGGCGGAATTCCGCAATGGTGCGAATCCCCAACTCAATGATCTTGTCTTTGATACGCTGCTCAAAATTGAACTGCAGCGCGAGGGTGGTGAAGGTGTCCTCCGGCGTAGCAAGCTGCTTAGGGACAGTGGCCATGATTCACAACAGAAGATGGCGGGAACAGCGAACGCTGGAGAGCAGAGATGGCTGCGGAAGGTCGCAGGATCAAAGAGTGGGCAGGCTCTGCAATCACAAAGCAAAGAAACAGCGAGTAGCAAATGGAGCACCGCACAGTGTCAACCCTTTTTCAAAAACTCAAAGTCGTTCATGGCATGACTACTGAAGCCGCTTTGCAAGCTCCCCGAGCTCCAAGCTCAGGCATTGTAGCGCGGGCCAACCGATGGCCTTGCCTGCCGCGTGGGCCTCGTGGTGGGCAGTATATAGAGCAATTGACGGAACGAAGCGCGATCGGCCTCATGAAGACTGTCATGGTGGCGCGCCAAATCATCACATGTAGTGTGGACCAGTGGGGCATAGGGAGGCGAAGTACCAGGTCTCGGGGCCGCCGGCCACAACAGCCCTTCCAGCCTCGGCTCTGGGCGTGCTGCCTCCCTGGGCAGGTCTTGGATCTCATCCCACCATTCGATCCATGATTCACATAGGTTCCGTGCAGCGCGCAGCTGAACCTGTACCACCCCTAGACAAGAGGTGGAGGTCGGGGGAAGGGCCCTCAAGGCCCGACAGGCCTGGTCCATTTGATCCCCTACCTCCCAAGCACGGGCCCGTCTGGCCTCGCCCTCCAAGGGCGTCAGTGTCACGGCGACGAACTGGATCGCCTGAGGCCGGTCCATTGGCGCAGGGTAAGTCGTGTAGGCCGGAGTTCACTGGGATACAAGATGCTGCAGCAAGTATGCAAGACTGACTATAAAAGTTCGGGCGATGTTCAGACTAGGGACCTACTCCTCGGGCCGTCCGCCGAGTCCCTATGAGCAAAACTTGCATAGCACACGAGACGCCCTCTCGGCCTACCCAGTAGGCGTGCTGTTTCCGAAGACTGCAGTTATTAGTACAAGTGGACCTGGGCATTGCCAGGGAGCACTGCTTTACAGGTGATACAGAAATCACGCCCATAGGCCAATGCCTCATGAATGCTGCGAGCTCGGTGGACTTCACCTCGATAGGCAGCATTGCGCTGGCGCCATCTGCACCAGGGCGCGTTGTCACGCTCCACGTGCCAGTGTGATCCCGCCTTGGTAGAGGTAATGAAGGAAATCGGATACCTGGGAAGGGCCGGTGGGGTGATGTGGACCTGATTCCGGGCCCATTTGAAGATATCAGAGCCGCCCCGCCGGCTGAGCACGCCGGCTCGGTCGATAGCTCGCAAGCCCTCCAGTCGCGAGTATGCTTCCTCGAAGGAGCACCGCCGGATCCATGCAAGTAGCAAACCAGCCAGCACAGGGGCCCTGTGCACCCCCGCCATGCAATGAACCAGAACGGAGTAG
The DNA here is from genome assembly GCA_963970005.1 of Durusdinium trenchii. Lineage (NCBI taxonomy): Eukaryota > Dinophyceae > Suessiales > Symbiodiniaceae > Durusdinium > Durusdinium trenchii. Next base: position 170,290 of record CAXAMN010012681.1, read on the forward strand.
CCCGAATACAGTGTTGCCAGAAAGATAGGCAGCACCAACTTCAACTGGCGGTCACGTAGGGCTCCTTGATGACCAACAGGAACATTGACTTGGTAGACCTGGCGAACACTGACCCCTCCCCGACAGTCGGCGGCAATCTTGTCCATGGCGCTGAGGCTCATGCCGATGTGGTGGGCCTCCAACCAGGCCCGGTCCGTGGGCAGACCGCCCAAGTAGATAGAACTATTGCCTGCCTCGCCCAGGAAGATGAGCGTGGGAGGCTCTGGGGCACCGCTGTGCCCGGGCCGGCGCCAGCGTTCCCGGGCCGCTGCGTCGAAGGCCGCATCGTTCGCCTCCTGCAGGTGCTGAGGCCGCTCCGGCGACGGTTGCAGCACGGAGGGCATGGCCTTGACTTTGGGGGTCGAAGGTGGCGTGCTCGAAGGAACTGCCGCGGTTGAAGACGAAGATGCCCGAGGTGAAGCCGATGGCAAAGGTGGTGGTGCCCGCAAAGATGGAACAGATGCCGAAGCTGATGAGGGCGAAACCACAGGCAGCACAGGTGGCACCTTCGGCGGAGGTGCTTTGGGCGGCGTCACCGGTTGGGCACTACCGCCAGCAGCAGCCCTGGGCGGCGACTCCACCCGTGCCCGCTTCGCCGACCGCGAGGGACTGGTGAACGAAAAGGTTGACACCGTGTTCCTCGGCCCCTGTGTGGGCTCAGGCACCGGGCCGGCAGCCACAGCTGGTGCCGGGCGCTTCCGCCGGAGCGCTGCAGTGAGTCGTTGACCAGTAGCGCGAATCATCTGGACCTGGGCCGGCAGCAAGGTCTTGACCACGGGCATGCCAGGGATGGAGTCCGTAGAAACTCGGCGGATCTGAGGGTCCGAAGCGAGGAGCTCGTCAGCCTCTTCCATGCAAGTGGACCATCGGGCCGAGGCATAGCCGGTCGGCAGTTCGTCCCACAACGCCATGTTGAGGTCCTGGAAGAAGTGCAAGCCAGCCAGGCGCAACTGGTGTCCTAGGCGTTGTTTCCGCGAGTCATATCGCAGAGGGGTGGTAGCCGTAGACTTGGAGGACTGATCCACCCATTGTCCAAGAGCGAGACGCTCTGTCTCTGAGAGCCCCACATACCCTGCCAAAGTCGGAAGCACGCGGCGGAACGAGTAGGACGAGAGGCTGGTAACGTCCATGGCTGCACTCAGGTAGGGCTGCAGGATCCGGACACATTGTGCTGTACCCACCGGCTGGGCTGTAGCCGAGTCGAACCCCAACCAATGCCAGCGCTTGAAGCCAGCGCCTGTTCTGGGGCGCACTTTGTTCAAATGGGCCCCTAGCACTTGTAGAAAGTCCAACGTGCCACAATACCTCGGAACGCTCCAGGCGAAGCCACCACGGCTGCCAGTCTTACCTTTCGTGCACCAGAACACGAGGATGCCCCCGTTACCGCCGACCAAGTAGCTCCGTTGCAAATGGGTGTACCTGACCACACCAAAACAGAGGGCGTAGGCACAAAACACCATAGGCCAGTGAGGATTGTCAACGGTGGATTCCAGGGTGCCCAACAGGTGGATGACCATAGATGGCTCCAAAGTCGCCGCCTGCGCCTGCCCCTGACCGAGGCGGGATCCCAAACCAGCCCGAGGTTTCACCACTTCGGAGAGGTCAAAGGGCAACTTGAGGTTGCGGACGATCCAGCCTAGAGCTGTATATGCCCTGGTAGGGGACTTGTGCTCACGAATGAAGGTGGCCAGGAGGTGTTTGTCCGGGATACCTCCACCTGCGGCCGCAATGACCCCTTGAAGCTCTTGCCACGTGTGCAATGCCCGCTTCACGGTGGCGGCCTCCGCCTTCTGGAGCACATGCGTGAGCTTGGCCTCGAAGTTGGCGGTGATCTCAGCCAAGCGAGCCGCCGGCGGGGGCTCAACTGCCAGAAGAATGGCCATCAACTGCGGCAGAAAGGTCAAGGCACCGCCATCCGGGCCGCCCGACTGACGGCCCTGGGCGCTGGGCCTGACTGGCCCCGCAAACGATGGGGTAGGTCGTGGCCTCAAAGGTGGCGATGTGGTGGGCCGCGGCGCTGATTGCGAAACTTGTTCACGACGAACGATGTCTCGCACCAGGGCTCCAGCGCCCAGCTCCGCTTCACGGCGCGCCTGGTCCCAGGCCTCTGCCACTGCGCGGCCCTGCTTCAGCGCTTCCTCGTAGGTAACGAAGTAAAACGCTAAGTCGGAGGGCCTTTCGATACCATGGGCAGCGCACCACCGCTCCAACTTCTGCTGTTCAGCAGAGCGGCGGATCTGATCATCGGCGCTTGCCATGGCGTCAGAACCGGGAAGAAAAAGTTTAGCTTGAGGTACCAGCAGCGACACTGCTCCTCAAGGGGCGTCTCCCCAGTTTGGTTTGAGCATTCAAACATTGGGAGACGTTGATTCGAAGCTTCCCAAATAATTCATCATCACCGACCCTGCCTACCTTAAATGATTGAATAACAAAGACGGCTTCCCCCAACAGTTGTTGACAAAGAAATAAGACTGCTGTGATTAAGCTGCAAGGGTCTTCCAGCAGCCCCACTCAACACTGCAGTCCAAACAATGGGTTGCACAGCCACGCATGTTCAAGTAAAGTGCTCCTTCCAGCGCAGTTGGCACAGTTCCAGATTTCCTACACCACACATGCACGGTTTTCTACAATCAGCTGCTATAGCCATCTAGTCGACCCTTTCTTCTTGATCCAAGACCGGAAAACCTGGGCAGCCGGACAGGGGAGCTCCTGAAGTTCTCGCACCAAGGACAGACCCTTCCTGAGTGATGAGTGATGGGACTTTACAAAAGGAGAGACAGCTTGGACCTAATCGCCTAACTGTGACGCGAGTTCTGGAATCACGACTGTGTGACGGAGCGGCTTGGACCTTTTTTTTGCAAGAAAACAACTCAGTCTAACTTTCCATTCCACAACAGCTGAGATTGAGACCTCTCCAGGAAACATTTCAAGGCTCCCTCGTTCGTCGAAAGGATAGAACAGCAGAAGCGACCTGAGAGCTCATCTGCCTAGTCTTGTTCCAAAACCCAGCATATGCCCTTATCCCCCACTGAACACCGCTGCCCAAAACTGTATTGCAGGGGGGCAGCAAGAAAAATAGATCAAACAGCTATAGGCCACAGGTTTTCACACTTAACATTACAATGCAATCAGCCCACAGAGACGGATTCAAACCCCAACATTCCATACTATGAAGCTGGACTGGTTACCCTCAACTAACATGCAAGTGGAAAATAGAGGAAAGCAGTCTTCGAAGTGGCCACTTGGATGTTTGTTGGAAAGAGGGGATGTGATATGAAGTTTCTTTGACGGGCAAACACCTACCTTTTGACTTAGAGGTGATAGGAGTCGGATTTACTGTTTCTTTCTCTGTCTTCCTTTGTGGGGAGAGCTTATCTTGTGTCCTCTCTCTCTCTCTCTCTTCCTCTTGCTTCAGCCTCCCCCACCATGTCTGCTCTACTCAGCCACCAGGCAGAATGGTGCCAGTCGATCCGACAAGAATTCTGTGTGGTCCTGGCATATTCCCAAAGGCCTCAATCTGAGACACAAACTCTCAAGACACAGCCAAATTAAAGTCGTCTTTGCACTCCGACTCTAAAACACTCAAATCATCTCTAATCACTTTAGCCTGCCGGTCCTCCAAATCCAGAGGCGTCCATTCAGGAAAAGCCTGTCGACTCGGCAGCTGCAGTTGGTCTTACCAGCAGCTGCAGCGATCACTAAGGGCAGAATTTAATCATCTGCTATTATCAGAACCCCAAAAAATGCGTATATATATAAACTGAAACATTAAATCATCATTTGATCTATGCGCACATCTTTCTATCTTTAACCTCAACACTCCGGTTTGGGCCGCTGCCGAGTCTGACTATTTGTAAAGTTACTATATATATATACAAATATATTACTTTGTTGCTTTTTGGAACCTGTCCAAGTGCAGGTGTTGTGAAGCTGAGCTCATGTCATTTGCACTGAGGAATTCTAATAACAAGGAATCAAATGAATATGTTATGAAATATCGATTGAGTTCAATTATATAATCATATTATTGGTTCATTCATGCTAAGACTGCTAAGAAATAGTGTTGAGTTCAAGGGTCGGTGTGGTTAAAGAGAGCACACTGGCACCCATTATACCGCTGCCTTGGCCTGCTCGGCTGCGGTTTGCATGTTGGAGAGCATACAATCCACCACCTCATCATCAGGCGGATGAAGCTTCGAACAGAAGAAATGTCATGTTCCCCTGCAGTGTGGCAGCCAAGAAGCGGAACTTGATCTTCCTACCTGCGCTTCTATCAGAATTGAGGGATGCCAAGAAGCAGCGGCTGCCTTTTACTAGTACGGTCCCCTTCTGAATCCTCAACAAGTCAAAATTTTGCTGTCTTTCACACAGGCAGGGTAATTGTCGCTCACAGTCCAGAGGAAAGCTGAGACTCAATCCTGCAGGATCTAACCTTTCCCATCCCTCCAAAGGAGGGGATTATACAGACTACCTGACACCTCACCCATGATTCCCAGAGCTACACGTGCGTTCTCTCTCTCTCTCTCTCCTTCTTGGGAACCCTTACATGCTCAGTCAGCTTGTTTGGACCAGCAGGTCGATTCCGGAGCATCTGCCGCAAGCAAGGGGAGACAGCGTGGTTTTTGTGGCCTGGCGGCCTGCTCAGAACTCCTTTTGTAGCAGCATCTTCTCTTCTGCATTGCTCAATCTACAGTAAATATGTATATATATATATATCTGACGATGTCTCTACTTTGTTTCCACCGAGTATCATCCAGCAACTAGCTATTTGTCGCGATTGGGCATGTGTGATGTAGGGAAGAAGAATCCTAACTTGTTGACTTGATGCAAATATGTGTGTGCTTTACAGGGTACTGCAGCACTCTGGAAGTTCGTGAGCAACACCTGTGCAAGGTTTGGAATTTATGCTTAATTTCTGAGCCGCTTCATCTATTGGTGATCGGGTCATGAAAAAGGCGACCCTTAATCATATCTCACATTTACACATCGCCTGTTGTGTCAGCAGGGCAAGTCACGTTGCCAATCTTGCTCCCCTTGAACGAAGGGTCCACCCAAGCCCAGTTGGCCTTCTCCACGTGTGTCCCCATGATCTGAACAAGCTCCTTCCAAGCCAAGAGCAGCTTGGAAACTGTGGAAACGCTTGCTTTCATAGAGCCACTTTTTGGGTCCACCACTCCACTGTACCTCCCCATCTCACCACCATCGTTGCCCACCCAGCTGGGTGATCAAAGACAATCCATTGGCCTGATAGGAAGCTAATCGTTTTCTATGCTTTCGGTCTTACGACTCGTGTTCATTCTACTTGAGGCCAGCGAGGGTAAACCAGAACTAGAGCAATCGGTTGCAAAAGCACGTCACTGTGCAATGCTGGTTCAAACAATCAAGGATGCTTCTGTAACTGTGACTGTAACAGCCAACTTAATGTTATCTTGCTTTATATATCTGAACGCGTGGGAGAGTCGTGGTGAAGAAATCACTGTACTGGCATCAGGCCTCAGCAAACGCCAGCTTTCGTGATTTGCCCAAACCCGCCATTCAATCATTATAGATTCGCCAACAAATGATCGGATCCGGCCAGTTCCCCGTCTTCCCCATCTCTCCGGCTGCGAATGGAGGAGCCCTGCAAAGCTGCTCTCCATGAGCGCCTCCGTCACTAGCTGCAACGGCCTGAGAGGGGACAGTAGTCATCTTCCTGAGACCTGTTTGTTGCGAATGATGGTCAAAGTGAGCAAATCTGACAGCATGGGGCGTGTTGGGAAAGTGTTTTGAGACTTTCATACCAACTACACATTGTGCCATTCCGAGCTGTAGGTAGAGAGGAAGTGTTCAGCTATCAAAGTCAAGAACAAAATACAGCCTGTCAGACTTGATCAGTTGCCATTGTATGCACGAGCAGACTAAGGCATTTACAGGCCTGGAGCCTTTCTCTTTGGCCTCCGGACTTTGAGGCAGCACCCAGGATGAAGTTCTCTCCAACCTGCTACAAGACTTAAGCAAAGCCGCCACATATGCAAAATAAAAACGAGTCTTGGTGGAACACTGGTTTCCCAGGGGCTGCTCCAGGCTTTGCACCCCTGCTTTGCACCCCTGCTCCAGGCTCCGGACTGCATGCAGGGCAATGGACGCCAAGCAACCAGGGACGAAGTTGAGACATTCAACACCTCAGGACGCTACTAGGAGCAAAGGGCATCGCTACTAGGAACAAGGACGCTACTAGGGGCTCCTGGCCTTACTACTAGGAACAATGTTTGCTATTAGAAACAAGAATTAGTAAGGTTGAAATAGGTTAAGGCAGGTTGAAGTCTTGCCTTAGCTTCCTGAATCTGTTACGGTCGGGCAGTGCACGTCCATAGGGATACAAACTCTTTTCCGAAGGAGTCTTGTGTAGAGAACGCTCCGCAGAACCAAAGCATCTCGCTCCCATGTGGCCGTGCAACGACTGGGCCGCTGGGCTTCGCATTGTCTCTTTGTTCAACGCGGACATGATCTCTGGCCTCTCATGCGGTTCCTTTCTGGGTCATGTGGGGACCTGCCTGTGCACTATTCAAGTTCTACAAAGCACACAAAAATGAAACTGCAAAAAAAAAATGCAAAAAAGAAACTTCTGGCAAGTTCTTACAATATGCTGGGCAAAACCTTGGCTTCCTGATGTGAAAATGGAGTATCGACAAGGTGTGACGCTTGCAAGCCGTAAACAAAATTCTAAGGCTCTGGCAAGACCTCAGTCTCGATCATTCGGGGTACCCTGGAAGGATCCTCAGCATGGCCAAGCGCCAAAAATCCAAAGTCAGAAGGGGAAAGAAAGACACATTTGAAAGCTGCAACTATCAGTCGACACCCTTGCGAAACCCTCTTGAAGCTTCCTCACTTACTTGAGAGGTTCGAGCGAATTGAGTGATGCCATCAATGTTTGTATATCTTGTTGTTTACTGTTTGCCTACCTCTCCCACTTTCAACTAGCACCCCTGGTTGGGGGGATGCATCTCATACCGCTTTCCATCACCACTGTAGCCAAGCACTGGGCATCTTGGATAATGCTGGAGACAATGTCGATGGCCGTGCCGAAGAGTGGCAAACCAATCTTCATAGGCGCCTCCCATCTTCTGTGATGTAGTCACTGGAAGCGACGGCGAAACATGAAAAAGAATTAGCCTTAGTAGTGTGAGGAGCTGTGGAGCTATGCCCGGCTATGCCCTCTCCATCCCGCCTTCACCGCCAACTTCAGCGCATCCGTCAGCTGCCCTTGGAAGACGCTCGCCAGGCCCTGCGCTGGACAAACAATGAGATGCTTGAAAAAGCACCGAGAAACTATCCAGGAAGGTTCACACTCATTGCCAAAGCAAATGATAGCACACGTGTGTCCTAGCAACCCAAGTCCTCCTAGTGGCAATGATTTGCCGGATGCAAGAAGAAAAGGAAATTAGGTTGTCAGTCTTAGTATGCGGCCAATCTACACAAGTTCACTTCTGATCACTGTTTCAAACATGCTGCGGGCTATCGATACCGCGGTTTCTAGCTGTGCCGAGGCGACACACTTGTGTCTGCACTGTGCTTGTGCCGTCACTGTTAGCCTGGAGGGCCTCGCTACATTGCAAAGCTGTCTGGACATTCTTCAGCCTTGGTATTTGGTCGATCAATGCAACTTCACCAGCACGGGTTGTCAGAACAAGCGCAGCAAAGACAGGAGCGCTGAGAAGATGTGCTACCCAAACTTTGGACGGGCCCAGCATATGTAATTTCCAGATTGGCTCATGGTGTCCAGGCTAGCTGGGCCACCCGGCAACTGGCGACAAAGGCGCCGTCTGAAAGTGACCTCCTCGAAGAGGCTCCGAAACCTCCACAACAAAGAACGCAGCAAGATGGAGAGAAAAGAAATAGAGTGGATGGTCATGGATGGTCGATATGTTGTGCATTGTCTCTTCCCCAAACCAATAGTGTGGCAAGGTTTCTATGTTTATGGCAGCTGGCCAGCCTTGCAAGAACTGCAAGCAGAGTAGAACCACAGGCAGGAGTTTGTAAAGAGGTGTGGCCCATTTGACAAACGTATGCCTCATTTGATAGGCCAAGCAGCAAACTGAGCTAGGACGAAACTCAAACAATTTCAAGGACCAACAATTAAACTTCAAAGGACCAACAATTCAAGCTTAAAGGGCCAACGCTAGTAGTAACAAGAAGCTAGTAGTAACAAGTGCCACGCTAGTAGTAACAAGTGCCTTACTAGTAGTAACAAGAAGCTAGTAGAAACAATTAGTAATTAATTCTTGTTTCTAATAGCTTCTTGTTAAGCTTAACTTCAAAGGACCAACAATTCAAGCGATCCTAAGGGCCAACTGGACGCGCGATCCCGTGCCTCTGACGCTCTTCCTCTGGTGCCTCTGGACCAGGAGATCGGGACTCCACCACCTTGGTCGCCGAAGCAGCTTGGAGTAGACAGTACTTGCGGAAGAACACGCGCAGAGGTGTAATCTACATGTAAATCTATCGTAGAAAAGACGCAGATCGATCGTCGCCCAGTTTGACTCACCATGTTTGCGGCAAGACCGAAGAAGTCCAGCTCACAGACTCCCTTGTTGTTTGGTCAATTGGTTCCCGGCGTCACCAGTAAAATCCAAAGCCTCAGTCAGTTGATCAGGACCATGTCGGCAATGAGTGCCACTGCTATCAGCAGAAGACATGTTTGGACTCGGTTTCTCTCATGCCTAATGACCAATGCTACCCATGCAAACACAATTACTTCTACATGAACTACATATCAGCTTCATGGTATTTCATAGTCATGCCTACAAATTGTGGGGAAACTCCCCGGACCAAACAGCTTCAATAAAGCCAAAGACTTCTCAAAACAAATGGCTGCACAGCCAACACCCACAGAATGTGGAACCAGTTGCTTGGACAGCTTTGAGCAGCTCGGCTGCCAGCTGCTAGATCCAAACAAAAAAGGCATTCCAGCAGAGCTCTTCATCCACGAAGAGGAAACAAGAGGAACATGCTCACCGCTTGCAGCACCAATGCTGCTGCGGCGCCATCAACAACTCTACTTCTCTCTGCAACCGCATCGAAAAGGCCTGAAACGAGCTGGACCAGACATTGAACAAAGCAAATTTGAACATTGCAAGTCTCAGTTTCAGTGGACTCACTCGCCCAAGAAGTGATAGCGATTTCAAAAGATAAAAACTGTAAACAGCGGCCCCGTGAATGAAGGCAGCGCAGATTGTTGGTGCCTGCAGCCCTCCGAAATCTCGGAAGAGAACCAAGGCAGCTGTGCCAGAAACCTGGTGAACTGCATCTGGGTCTCACTACCTTTACCTCCAAAGTGACCTTGACAAGCAACTAGCGAATGTGTTTTCACGATCAATCAAGCATGAACGAAAAGGTTGAGAGTCGACGCATGAAATTCTGCAATAAGCGTCGTATAGAAAACCTATATCCAGAGATCCATAGAAAAACCTTAAGTTTCCTGAAAAATCTAGGAACCAAATCATTAGTGCGAGCGCTTCTTCACTTAGGGTGGCAGGGGAGCTTCCTTGAAGAAGCGTGAGCTATCTTGCGTCCTGTCGGTAGTAGCCTACTTGTAGGTACTAGCTACCATTGCTACTAGCTACTACCTACCTCAGTTGCACCCCCCAAAAAATTAATAGACATAATATGTTTGTAAACTAGAAAACCATGCCAATTCTGACAATCCGTCTTTGGGTCGCTCCGGGGTCTCTCGTCTGTCACCTTATCCCGTTGGAGCCTCAGTGGCAAGCTCCAGGCATCGTAGCATAGAAGTGACCACTGGCAGGGAATTCACCTCATGAAGTCTCACGAAGTCTCGCCATAACGAGTCGATAGCCTGAGAAACTCCCGGACGTGGAAACGAGACTCACAATGAGTGCAAGACAAGGTGGTCTAGCACTGAGCGAAAGTCAACAGAATCATGTTGTGGAAACTCAGATTGGAAGGCACTAAAAATGTTCCAACTGCGCTCGACTAGAATCTCTTGGCAGTTGTGAATACACATCGCTCATTCTAAGGTTTGTGCTTCAGTCTTGTGCAATAGCTCCAACATGGAATGCAGCATCCCAGCATGCCTGTGACTGTCTGCAAAGGTTCTCCGAGCGAAGGGGCGGACTGGAGTCGTTCCTTCAGAAACAGTAGTGAATGTGAGAAATTCGGAACATTGGTTTCCTACAAAACCAGCTACATCTAGCTGCTTTAGTGACATTGTCGCTCGGGCAAGGTTTGCACATCTGCCAATGTTGGGGCAAACTCTTCCTGCTGAGCAACAAGTAGAGTAGAGCATAGGATGCAGGTGGGAAAAATGCTGAGAAACAAAACAAATCGGAACATATCGGAACAAAACAATGGTGTCCATGGCGCATGTCGTGTTTCCCATGGGTCGCTGGGTGGCCCGAACCCCAGCTGTGCAGTGGTCTGATGGTTGTTCAGCGTGGTGATCTGAAACAAATCTAAGGCCTCAAAGGACAAATGGAGCCAGAGCAAATCAATGTCTATTTGGCTGAGCTAGACGGTTTCAGTATGTTGGGCCAGCTTGATCTGAATTTAAACACAACCACTTGTTAGACGTTCAAGCAGCCTGACAAATCAGATCAGAGAAGATGTGCGGAAAGAGGACTCTCTAGATGACTCTCTGAACTGTCCGAAACATGGTGCCCGCGAATCAAGGGTGATCTCATCTCTCTCAGCTCAAATGCTGTCGCTTGCAAAGACCTATCTAACTCGACGAATCTATCTGGGAGCTAGGAGATTCGAAGACTTGCAAGCTAGCCACTGCCGAGAGGACTCTGTTGTGCTCTTGCGACCTGGCATTGAAGCAACTGCCAGTTCCCTGGGTTTCATTTGTCCAATATAACCAAGGTAAGGTTGGCTGCAATGTGCTCCAATCACTAAAACTAGAATATTTACAGCACATGCAAAGCTTGACAGTGTCAAAACACAGAAAAATGTCGTTGCAACATCCGAATCAACGCAGAGTTAAGCCTCCCAATCAAAAACTGGATCGGGCCCCAATTGTCCCCCTACTCATCTCCACCTTGTCTAGCTCAACCACCCCTTACTTGGACCTCAAGCAGAAATCAAGCCGAATGGACTCGTGAGCATCTGGTTGATGTGCCAAGAGCCCTCTCAACGCCTTGGCCAGTCAGTCAAGCTGCAAAAGGAAAATATGAAGAAAAAAAACATACTTTAAGGAACCTAATAGCGATGGCCTCCGACCTAATTGCCATGGCCTCCAACCTACTAGAAAGAATATGTTGTGTGTGGTTCCCCTCAAGGGGTGCATTCTCCATATCGTGAGAACAATACAAGGCGGCCTAGTCCAGTTCTTGAGGCAATGAATGAAAGAACCCCGACGGGGCAAAGCCGGCCAAAGAACAACCAGTTCGATAGAAAGAGCCCGTTTTGGGGGGGGGGGGTCATGGGTAGGGGCGTTGTCAGGGTAGTTAGCAAGATGAGCTGCCAGCAACAAACATGCTACTATGTAGAAGCAAGGACGCAGAACACAGATCCTAGATAATCTTAAGGGACAGTATCAGTATCAGGAAATGTGTACATATATAATATATATGGAAAATAGAAATACGTTGTGAATCGTTGTGATGACAAGTCAAGCACTTTCTATGTCTTCGCGTCCCACCCACAATCCATTTCACAACAACCCAGATCTTGGGTCCCCGACACATGCGACAATGCCGTGCGGCAAGGAGAGCCCAAGCCTGGTCATGCAAACAATGATTATTCGTGTTATTCTAAAGGTTTGGTGGCTCGTTGATTAAACCATGCCTACATATTCAACATGCCTAGAACCATGTTGGCTAACACCTTTTATGTTCGTTTCTGAAAGTTATATATATATATGTATACAGCATGATATTTGCCATCTACTTGCGGAGA